>RJWJ010030313.1:0-20003 GCA_004363605.1 Indri indri | reverse complement strand
GAGAAAGAGGAAACAACAGCAACAAAGACAAGGAGATTAAGATGAATGTGAATTTATGACAATCTGAGAAAAGCCAGGTAACCACAATTAAAATAAAACCATGTATCTTCAAATGTGTCCTCTGAGCTTTTCTCACAGTTAAGTTCATAGGATTACAATGTGCTCCCGGTGAGATGGGCAACATTCATAATGTTACTGAGAGGAAAAAATTAACTCAACAGTAATGTAGTGGGAAATACTTATGTGCCCAGAAGTATGTTAGGCCCAGGGACGAAGAAATGAGCAAGCCACACAATGTGCCTGCCCTCAAGGACCTTACATGGGGGAAATAAGAAACAACTGCATATAAATAAATATGTAACATAAAGCCAGGCAGAGACAGGCACTTTAAAGAAGGAATGCTCCAACTTAAGCAGAATAGGGGTGGCGTTGGAGGTGGGGCATTGATGCCAGGGACATGGTGGTCAGAGAAGGTTTCTCTGCTGGGGAGACGTTTGACCCAAGCCCTGAGTGGAGGAGAGAAGCAGCCGGGCACACGTCTCCCAGAGGAGCCTTCTTGGCAGAGGGCAGGGGCAGCACCGCCTGATTCCTGCAGCAGGAGTGGTGGTGTGCCTGGCCCACTGGAAGACAGGCTGAGGCTTATGTGGATGGAGTCAGAACCCACTAATGATCTTCAGGGCCCAGTGCAAAATGATAACAAAATGAAAATGCAGAGCCTCTTGTTCAAAAATTATTAAAACTTTCAAAAAGGCAACAGTAGAGCTGGGACTAAGTGGGCTAATTGGAAGGCCTTGTAACCACTGCAGGGACCTTAGATTTTACAACAAGTGCAACAGGAAGCCATTGGCAGTTTCCAAGTAGGGGAGCACCATGGTCCAACATGCGTCTAGAAGGATCTCTGACTCCTGTGTGGAAATGGGCCGGGGGAGATCAGGGTGACAGCAGGGAGGCCAGTGAGGAGGCTCCATGCAGGTAGCTGAAGAATAGCGACAATGACAACAATGACAACTCAGTGTGGTGCCTCCCTTTTGTCTTAACTGGATACCACACTGCCCTCACCGCCCCTCACATTTGGCATCCTCTGTGTGTTCTTTGGCTCCAGTGATGAATGAAACTGCTCTTGTGGCTGGAATAGTTGCGGGTAATGTGCTTAAAGAATTTTTTTGGCAGAAAAAAAAGGATGCCCTTACTTCAACTGATGTGACACCAGGTGGGGACGGGAAGTAGAAAGAACAGAAATGCAGACTGCAGAAAGCGTCTACCCTGCAGGTCCCTGGTCTGGAATTCCACTTCACTCTCTTTAAAGGAAAAGGAAATTCCTAAGGGCTTAAAGAATGTCTGCCAGTGTCTCCCACAGGTGTCACCAGAGAGGAGACTCAGAACTCTAACTGAGCCAGGAGGAAGGGCCGGGCTTTGAGGCGTGGTCCACAGGTGGCCTCCGCAGGATGCAACTGCAGCGGGAGCATCACTGTTCCCTTCCTAGCGACGGAGGGGACCCCAGGAGGCTCCAGCTCCGAACAAAAACTTTGATGGCAAACTTCGAAGGAGCTGTGGGAGGGAGATGGAGGATGCTCCTGCCTGAAAAAGGAGGCAAAACTGGTTAAGAAGGAAAAGGAAGAGGAAAGCAAATGAATGGATAAAAATAATTTGGTCTGTCAATACAATGGAATAATACTCAGCAAGGAAAAGAAATAGATTAATGATAAGTGGAGGAAGTCAGACAGAAAGCACATATTGTGGGATCCCACTCATATGACATTTTAGAAGATACTAACTAACCTTTAATAGCAGGAAGTGGATTAATTAGTGGTGGCCAGGGGTTGAGCAGAGCAAAGATGAGTGAGGAGGAGGCATGCACTGGGGCTGCTGGCTGTTTTCATTATCCTCCTTGTGCTGATGGTGTCATGGGTCAAAATTTATCACATTGTACGATTTAAATATATGTACTTTATTGTGCTAACTATATTTTGATAAAGCTATACAATTTTTTTATAAAAAATAATGGAGGAGGATTAGCCAGGTGCTTACTGAACCACAGATGCACTTAAACATGGCTTTGTGCCTGTTCGTAGCAACCTTGTGATCACTACCTGTACCTGTGCAATGAGGGAAGGGGTCAAGGAACTTGTCTAAGGCCACTCATTTAGAAGCAGAGGAATGAGGATTCAAAGCCAAGCTCACATTTTTTCCATCTTGCCAAAACTATGATAGTGGTGGTTTTAAAAAATGGCCACATCTCCCCCTCCTCTCATCGACTGCTCCCCTTGAACCTGTGTGGGCTTATGACTGCTTCGACCAATAAGTATGGGGAAGTGACCCTATAGAACTTCCGAGGCCAGGTCAGAAAAAGCTTCCATCTGGTTCACTTGGAACCTTAGCTCTTCAAATGCTTACTCTTAGGATGTTCCTGTTGGAACCTATCAGCCATGCTGTGAAAAGCTCACGCCACCTGGAAAGGCCACATACTTACGGACGCTCTGGTCAACAGTCCCAGCAAGCCCAGTTTTGAGCAGCCGAGACCGGAAGCCAGACACGTGAGAGAAGACGACACCATGTGGAAAGTGGATCCTCTGGCCCCAGCTGTTCCAGCCTTCCCAGCAGAGACAAGCCATCTCTGGTGTGCCTTTTCCAAACTCTCAACCCACAGAATCTGTAAGTGTAATATAATGGTCGTTATCATACACCACTAAATTTGGCATAGTTGGTTATGCTAGACAACCAGACTAGTAATTTTGCCTTGGGCTGACTTGATGGTGTAAATGGATCTAAGATCACATAGGAATGAGCAATATATGCCATGGGTTTCAAATATATTGACTACAGAAACAACAAATTAATCCTTCATTTGTTATCAATCCTAATCCAGTTTTACAGAAATGTCATGTAGTCTCTTGAATCCTGTCATTTAATAAGAGGTTCTTGGGCCAAACAACCAAATCTTCCTACTAAGTTTAAGTAAATTTTCTACGGCTTGTGTAAGATCATTAAAGGCTCCTTTTGACCAATAATTCCATGCTCTGTAGTCTGTAAAGTCATTTGGAGTTACACGGCAAGTGACATTTCTAAAGCAATGGCTGGTGGAAGCAATTTTAAACCAGAGCATTTGAATAACTTTGATTTTTTTCAAGAGTAATATGTTTTAGGCTATATTTCTTATACAAGAAGACTTGATCAAGTTTATATTTATTCAGATACCCAAACCGTGTCCCAGATTACATTTGAAAATTTCTTTGAGAGCTCAAGGTATTGCCTAATTTGACAAGCATGATACCCTCTAAACCTAAATAACGTCTTTCCTCTGAAAAACCCCCTCAGCTGAAAACACATTGTACTAAAAATAAAATGCTTGCATTATTTAAATTCAATTCTTCGTAGCATTTTGTAAAAGTTCATGAACATAGAGAATGAGCTCTTGTACTTGATCTCAAGGTATCTGCAAAAGACTTGAGCATGCAGCCACAAGGGTGCTGCTGCCCTTGTGCCAGGGAGTCCAACCGCATGTTGGAGACTTTGTCTCCAGGCTTAAATTTAGCACGTCAAGGTGGGACAGGGCAGCTTGCCATTTCTGGGGAGAAATAATTCTTGAGGAATAATTTTCAAGGGGGGAATCTGAGACCTTTTAGACAGAGCTTGGGAAATTATCTGGGAAAGAACTGAAAGAAAGGAGAATGTATAATAGCTGCAAGGAGGCATTTGGCAGGAGCTGAGAACGAAGGCAAGAGAAGGGCAAGAGTGAGAGCCAAGCAGTGCATTGATTGTGAAATGACACCAAGAGCTCCGAATACTCTCGTCACCAACTGTGACTATCTTCATGAATCCCTATGGCAAAGGCTGCATGACTCTCCCGGTAACCCACCTCTTAAGGGTCCTTTGTATTGCACAAATCCATGTTCACGGTGCTATGCCATACCCATGAGCTCCAAATTCCTTTTGTGAGTGCAGACTAAGGATTGTGGCAGAAACCCACATGAAAGCCTTGGGTTACTGCAGTGATAAATCTTCTGGAAGATTAAATGGCTCTGATGACTTCCATGCTGCCATCTGGGCTGTGGTCATTTTGAAAGTTAACTCTTTGCTTGTTTTAATTGGTGTGGCTAACATTGCTTGTGTTGTTAGATTAAAAATAAAACAGGGAAAACCCACCCCACCGCCACAAAGCTTAGGGTCTGTGTATGGCTAGAGGTCTGCTTTGTGAGCTTGTCAGGAATCAATCATCAAGCTGCTAGAAGCCAGAAGCTCCAGGAAATCTAAACATTTGATAATACTTGTTTTTGTTTAATTTAGTGAAGCAAGGCTAAATAGTCAAACCTACTGCCATGCACGAGGGGGGCAGCCTTTTATGAAAACAGAAGGATTGTCCTCAGGATTCCAAAAACACCTGGGTAATCGTGCTATTTCAGAACTATTGAAGGTCTGCCTTCCAGTAAGAAGCACAGACACAATTCAAGTCAAGTTCAACTAGATTAAAAGCTCACTGAGGGTTGTTACTGCATTTTATACAGTTTTGTATCCCTCCGATAGTAAGCATGTGTGTGAGGTCTGGTTCCCCAGAAACAACTCTGAGATAAGCACTGTGTGTGTGAGGGATTTATTAAGGAAGTTGCTCCCAGGGGCACAGATGAGGAGTGAGGGAAGCGGGATGGTGAAGCCAGGCATTACCTCAGGCTGTGTCCCATGGGGGGTGGTGTCAGCCTGATCCTGCAGGGACCCTGGAGTGTAAGTTACACCTCAGAGCTTGTCCCAACTGACAGCAAAGGCACTGAGCTTTCATACTCCCCAAGCATAGAATCGCTGGGAAATACGACCACTAAAAATTCTCTAGTGGGAATATAATTTGGGTGGGGCCCAACACTTGGAAAACGATTTGTGAGCTAATTTATTGCCATCTGCCACATAGATGTTCAAATACAGCAAAGTGTGAGTGAGCTTCCCGACTCCGGTGAGGAACCTGTGTTCCAAATGCTGGGGCCCTTCCACCTGCTCCTCTGCCCCCAACCTTAAATCAAGGTGTTCTCCATACGGCTGGACTGAGAAAGTTGGGCATGTTCTAATTATCCAAGAAAAGGATGCTCCTTACCTTTTTAGCTATCATTATTGCTTTTCATCACAGTAACTCTCCTCTCTATGGTACTGCAAGGAAATCAGAAAAAATCAATTGGATCCAATCTCTATTGAATGGCTAAGTTTTCATTAATTCAGCTGCCTGGGCAACAGACATCTACCGTGTGCCTTCTGCATTCCAGGAATCACAAGTAGGTTCTGGAGAAACAGAGCAACAAAATACGTAGTCTGTACATGAGTCGACGTCCTTGGAAGAAAGGCCGGGAAGGACAGAGGGAGACCGGAGCCTGGAGAGGTGAGCAGGAGCCATCTGGGAGCTTCTTGAAAACTATGCTAAAGACAAGGAATTTTCATTGGTTGTATTTTCCAGGGGCTCTATGCCTCTTAAAATATTATCAGTGTCCCAATTTTCCCTCCACCCTATCCTAGGAGAGTCAGCGATGCAGACATATTCAGACACTTCCCTCTCCAGCTCCAAATCACAATTTTCACATAACTACTCCTCACGGGCATGGATTTTATAGAATTTGGTGATTATGTTCTTTTAGGGCTACTGTCTGCTTTTCTTGGCCTTCTGAATATTTTGAGCTTCTGGGAACATGACATTCACATAAAATAGTAAAGGGTTAGGTTATTTTTTAAAGTCAGCAGTATTGTAGCAATATTTATTCCTTTCTTCTAACATGAGCTATTATATGCAAGCTTTTATTATTGGAGTGGCATTCTTAAATTTCTTAATTGGCCACATCTTGGGGTTCGCTATTTGGTATGCAGTATTTTATAATTGAAAGAGTACAGTCCTTAAAAGGAGAGATACAAGCTCTAAGAATGGCATTCTAATTCCTTATCTCTACTCGGGTTCAGCATTGTGGAAATACGGGTTCTTTCAGCCTTCCTGTCTCTCTGGGATTCTAATTGCCTAATTGAGGTAAATGTTAATTCCTTTTCTTGATGGCTTTTAATTTTCTGGTTTAGACTAACACCCACCAGATCTCCAAGCCAGTGGCAAGGCCAGCCATGTTTTGTCACCACCCCCAAGTTCAGGATGTGTGTCCACAGCCTATGGGCTCCCAGCTGGAGCTCGTGCTTCCCGGAGAGGCAGGGACACATCAGTATGCTCTGGTGTGTGCCAAGAGCTGTCTGTCAAGAGTCCCCACATGGAGGAGTGAACTTGGCCTCCTGGATGGTGTTGGTGCAAGGGAAGGATCACAGATGAGCCTCAAGTATGATGAGTAATAGTCCGGATTTATCACACCCAACTGTGAAATGTAGTATTATTCCCACAGTCTAAGACAAATAAAGAGCTACTCCATGGAACGCTATCAATAATTTGCACTCAAAAACAAAGATTCAACCTGAAATATTTTATGCCACCACTTAAGAATATGTAACTCAAAATCAAAATAGGCTTGCATCTCTTGTCCCCAATTTGCTAAGTGTAAGACTCTGGGCAAGTCATTTAATCTGTGTTGTGGAAAATGTAAGTAATATGCAAAATGAGAATAATAATGATAATATTATAGGTTGAATTGTGTCCCCTCCAAAAGGCATGTTGAGTCGTAACTCCTAGTACCTGTGAATGTGACTTTATTTAGAAATTCCTATTGCAGATGTAATTAAGTTAAGATGAGGTCATTAGGGTGGGACAACATGACTGGTGTCCTTATAAGAAGAGAAGAGGCACAGAGACAGGCACACAGGGAGAACACCCTGTGAAAATGGAGGCAGAGATGAGAGTGATGCATCCATGATCCAACGAGCGCCACGGATTGCTGGCGACACCAGAAGCTATGAGAGAGGCTTGGAACAGATTCCTCTAGAGCCTTCAGAGGAAGCGTGGCTCTGTTGATAGCTCGATTTTGAACATCTAGCACCCACAACTGTGGGAGAATAAATTTCTATTGTTTTAAGCCACCTAGTTTGTGATACTTTCTTATGGCAGCCTTAGGAAACCAAAATAAATAATATCTGTCCCACCTTTCTCAAAGGAAATTGTTTATGGGTGCCCGGTGTAAGCTAGAACATTATTGTAAGTCAGGACAATTTCTCCTGCATGAACATAACAGCAGAAAACTCAATTCAAACTCACTTAAGTAAAAAAAGAAAATTTACTGACTCAAGAGGCAGGTGAATCCAGGCATGGATGGCTTCAGAAATTCAAAGGATTCTCTCAGTTCTGCTTTCCAGAATATTCCATCTTATTCTAAGGATTTCTGTGGTGACTGCTTGCAGCTCCAGACACACAAACTCCCGAGTTCAGATTCAGGTGCAAAGAAAGGGTGTGTTCCCTATAGCTCCCAAAGAAGTTTTCGATTGTGCCAACTCTTGTGCCCATTTCTTAACCGATCATGTGGCCATGGAATGTGATGCTCCAGTTGGCCAGGCAGGGTCACATGTGCACCCCTGGAGCTAGGGGTTGAGCCCTCTCACACTACATGTACTAAGCATGGGAGAGGAGAGGTTCCCCGAAAGAAGTTACTAGAAGAAAGGAAAATAAATATTCCACGTCTTCCTCCAGCTTGTCCTAGTTATTTGCTCTCCTGCACAGCAAAATGTCTCTTATCATTGCACTGTTCCATCGTTCCACAGGTGGTCACTGATGACCTCTGATGACGTCCAGAATGCAAAGCCAGCTCTTAAGTCTGTCCTCACTGCTCTTGGCTTCTCATCAGGCTGGCTTAGTGACCATCGCTTCCTTCCTACACACCTGCCCCTCCCCATCCTGCCAGCGCCTGCTCCTTCTCGCCCTGTGCCGGCTTCCCCCTTTCCACATGCCTTACAGTGCAGGGCCACCTGCCTTCTTCAGCTACGCTCTCCCTAGATGTCTGAGTCGTTAAATACAACTTCAATGCCAATGGCTCCCAAATGAAAGCCTCCCGCCCTGAGCTCTACCCTGGGCTCCAGATTTACACCCCATTCCTGTGCATGTTACCTTCAGAACACATCTAGTCTGCACTCACATTGCTCCATTGCACGCGTCTGCCTTGGTCCCAGCCACTGCGATGGCTCCCTTGGACTTCTGCCTCAGTCTTCCCTCTAGGCTTCCTACTTCCCCTCCTGCCAGAAGGATTTGATTAGAAAACACAATTCAGGTCATTTCCTCCCTTGCTTCCTACCCTCCACCAACTTTCCACTGCACTTGAAATAAAATTTAGAGAAAATAAAAGCCCAAGTCTTTACCAAGGCATCCATGCTCTGGCCCTGCCTGCCCATCGGATCTCATCTCCTGCCATCAGTGATCTGCCAAGGGCAGAGCGATGGGAGGGGTCTTGCCCTCATATCACCTGATTTTATTTTGTTTTCTTCATAACACTTTTACCACCTGAAATTAACCTCTTCACTTATGTGTTTGCTGGTTATGTCTATTTCTCTTCCGTGAATGTAAGAGCAATGAAAGCAGGGACTTTGTCTACTGTTAGGTCCTCAGTGCTTAGAGAAGTGATTGACAGGTAATAGGCATTCAATAAATATGTGTATAATGCATTAATGGACAAGACTAAGGCAACAGATAGCCACTAAAATTCCTACACTAATGTGAAGTACTGTATCATTACTTTTTTCTATTCACTGGGGGCTTGTTACTTTGTTTTGTTTGATAGTCATTCACATATCTAGAGATCAAAATTTACATTTCTGTTTGCTCCAATTCAGGGTGGAAGACAGTCCATATTCCTTTTGACATATACAACACTCCATTGTTTTAGTGCTAACGTTCCAATCAAGTTAGTAGTTCTTTCTCGAACATGTTTAATTTTTTCCCCACACCTTTTGTGCATACAGTTGTAGACCTGAGCAAGAGTGATAAACTTTAAATATGGGAAGATAATTTTCTCATGGATCCCTCGTTCTGTATCCTATGACTATGTCTATGATTATATTTTCTTTTAAAATGATGTTAGTATATTATTAAGGTGGTTATGTTATTAACCACTACGATGAACTTATTTTGGTGGTGGGAGAGGGGGAATTACACATAGTCATTTCTCATAGTCATTTCTCATTTGCTTTTAAATATTTTAAAAATAGCAACATTCTTCCAATAGGCAGATGCAAGATGACTTACTAACCATGGACTGGAGGGTTCAAAGAAGTCAAACGTGGCCCCTGGGGTGTCTTCCAAGAGTTAACAGGCTTGTTACATGGGGGACAAGATATGCATTAATTAGCCATGATACAAGCTATACAAGCGCTATATCCCATAGGAGTGGTATAGGTAAAATGCTTCTAAAATCTGCTTGTTAGATGTAGTACATTATGAAAGATTCCATGGAGGCGGCGGCACTGAGCTGGGCATTGGAGGCTGGAACGGGTTTGGAGGTGAAGAAATGAGAGCAAGAACAATGCAGCCAAGGGGAATTTCATGATCAGTGGCATAAAAAGCCGATGCAACCTGGTGTGGAACAAAGCAGCAGGTATTTTGGTTTGACCAGACTAGGAATCTGAAAGGACAGTAACAGAAAACAAGGTGCCAGTGGCCATGGGCCCACATGCTGGGTACACTAGAGCTCCCAGCTAAGGCATTAGGCCTCACCGGGCTGTGGATGGGAAACCACTGAGGGCTTTGGAACGTGCATGTGAGATGACTGGAGCTTCAGGGGAAGGAATCTGCTTAAGAATCCAAGAAGGCGGGCTGACAACCACAGCGACCATCTGGGACAAAAGCCACGGGAGCCTGAACCAAAGCTCCCCGGTAATGCCGGGGCTGAAGTGAAAGTGGGCAGAGCCCGGGGCGGGCCCATTATTTGTCAGCCCCAGCCCCAGCCCCAACTTTCACTAGTCACACCTCGACATTTACCTAAAGTAGAATCAAAGGGCTGTGTGGGGGAGACCAGAGAGGGAGCTGTGGCCAGCAGAGCATCATCCTTCAGGCAAAGCTTGTGCTCTTTGAGAAGGCAAATTAGTAGCCATCTCCGCTTCCTGGAGCCAACCTTTGGGTGGGTCTCACCCTGGACAACCCTACCTTCCAGCCACATGTCACACTGTCCTTGCAAGGAGTCTGGGCAGTACATGCATGCACATCCTGTGACATTTCCAAAACTATGTCAGTGCCTCTATCATGTGGCACTTTGCACATCTGCCTGGGTGCCCCACCCCATGGCCTGGATCTGGACTAGGTCATGAAATGCCCCAGAAGAGCAGTCTGCGTCTGCCACCAGACTGTACTTGCCCTTCTTGGATGTCATTTTGAGTAAATTCGATCTGTTACTTTGAGTTTCCATCTCCTTCCTGACTATGAAATCCCTAAAAAAATTGCATCTCCATGCAAGTGTCCTTTCTACCTTCTTTCAAAGAGCTGAGAGTTATCTGAACATGTAATGAAAATGCACTATTGCTTCAGTGTCTTTGACTAATAACATTAAAATGAAGATAAGGCTGGATCATGTAGAAACTGCAGTACAAGGACAGAAAGGAAGAGGAACATGGATTTGACATGTTGAAATTTAAATCAACATTTCTTCTGGTTGGTGCTGGATATATGGTTTTTTGCACAATTTTCTTGTCAGTTCAAAATCTCATTTCTGATAGGAAGAACCTATCTGTTTCATGGGCTGAAGGCATCTCTTTGTGATTCACCCTAGGAGATCCATGCCTTGATAGCAAGATATAATATCTTTCTTACACCCGGTCTAACCACTCACCTAAGGGTAAAATATGGTGAGTACCAGTCACCCCTGCAAGGGCTCCATCCACTAATGTCACTGGTGTCACCACCACCCACTCTCCCACTCAGACTCACTAGCTACTTCTCTTGCTGCCAATGCCCAGAGCAGCAGCTACGCCCTCAAAGCCACCGCAGACACTGCCATTACTGCTGACACACACGAGCTTCTGTTCTGGGGTAGCTGATCTGGGCCTTCTATCAAAGTTGCTGTGGTCAACACCTAGGGACCCACTGCCACTGTTGCTGAGACTGATGCTACCATCTTCAGTGGCTGCAGAAGCTGCCAACCAGGCATCCCTGCCATGCCACTAGTGCCATCTCTTGAAAATACTATGTCACTGGGACTAAAGCTCCTGACATCCTGTGACCTCAATGGCCCATGAAGACTTTAGTGGAAGAGGTTTTTGTTTTTATACCCTCTGTCATGTAGCACCCGATCATTACAACTGGGGCACGGGCCCATGAGGTCTGAGTTGGAGGGAACGAGTGAGACAGACACTGTGCTTGGGCTCATGGCTGTAGCGACCCCAGCTTCCCTGGCTTCACTTGGTGCTCCTGCTTCTCTTACTTGGAGCACAGAGAGCACCACCCACTCCTACCACCACCTCATCTCTGAGCCCCAACAACTAGCTGTCTGGCAAATTTTGAACAATAAGAGAAGGGGAGATGGGAAGGAGCCAGCAGATAAAGTCTTTACCCTTCTCCATCCCCTATTCCCTCTCCTTCAGGGACAGACTCTTCCAAAGGCACAGCGGTTCCTGTCTGGAAGACTAGATTATATCTAGATAGACAATATCTCGCTGTTTCCTTGTCTCGTTTCTCTTTCCCCCTTTTCCTTCACTCTTGATGCCTGGGATTACGCCTTCCAGTAAAGCTCTATGTTTTAGGCCACGCTGGCTAAAACGCTTCCTCTCTGATGCTGACCCAACATCCATTCTTTCTCTTCCGGGGCTAAGTGTTTTCTCAGAATCTCCTTGAGTCTTCGTAGAAACAGGCCCCTCCACACTCCATCGAGCCACTAGACTTGGCTGAGTTCTCACGTGAACCCAGCTTGGGCTGTGGGCTAGAGCCCTATAAACCAGTGCCCACTCAGGAGAACAGAAGCCATGCCGAGAGTCTCGCTGGAGTTGTGTTGATAACAAAGAATTCAATAGACAGAATAAAATTCTGGTGACAAAGATGTTGGGAGACTTGAAAGGGCAAAGAAGACAGTGAGGGAAACCCACATGTTAGCAGCAGTAGGAAGCTGCCGTCAACCCCAACCCCATGAAGGACATGGGAGGGAGGTGGTGCTACCAGACATTTCATGGACTGGAAACGGTTGCCAGAGGGAGCCCAGAGCAAACGCAGCCAAAGCAGAGGATGGAGGAGAAACGTTCTGGCTTCCCCCTTCTTCCTACCCCCCAACCTCTAATTAGTGCCTCTTTTGCCAAACCTAATAGGAAACTATTTGGTAAGGGAGCTGCTGGGAAATGAAGTTTATGAGGATCAGCCTCCAGTGAAACAGTAAAGGAGGGAAAGAGCGGGGAATGGAACTGAAAGCAATTAGGCAGGCGGGCAGCATGGGATGGATGCAGTGTTTCCTAAAACAGAGGATCCTTCAAACAGCCAGAACCCCCAGAGACATTTGGTTAATCTAAAGGAACTTGTTCTTCATGAGGTTTCAGTGATTGTTGCTTAATGGAATAGGCGCTTAAGAATTTTTTTCAACTAAATTTTATGAGTGGGTTCGGGAGTGGGTGGGACATCCCTATTTCCCTACACACAAACACACACAGACACACACACACACACACACACACACACACACACACACCCAGCCTCTGTATGGGTTTGACACATGGTATTAGAATGTAGAACACAGAAAGAAAATGTTGACATGGATATGATATTGAAAAAAATAGTAATTTTCCATTTCCCAAGGCAAGCAGCAATTTTTGCAACTAAGAAAAGAATATTGATCATATTTATTTATGATTAAATGTTAAATTTATCAATACTAAAGATAATATTGAAAGGGACTAATCCATATAAAGCATGCACTAGTAGTAATTAAAAATAATATTAAGAGAGGTTAATCCATATAAGAATAATTAGTGTAAACTTTTAAAAATCAAATATAATATAAGCTTGACTTTCTGACACAAATTAAGATTTTACTTTTCAAATCTAAAGCTTGATCTTATTAATTCTGATTCAAGATCAGATATCACTCTTACGTAAAAATTATTATCTCTGTTTGTTGTGTCAACTAAGGTTTTATTAGGTTGTCCACATACTCAATCACCTTAAATATTTCTACTAATTACAAGTTAAAATTTGTAATTACAAATTAAATGATCTAGATTTTGAAATGGATAGGTTTAACTGAATAATCGGTAAATATTCAATCAACTCTACGCTAGGTAGACACAAGAGATATGTGCTTTATGTGGTTTTATGGGTCTGTGGTTGTGCTTTGGCTAAAGCTGAAGAATGCTTCCTGGCAGCCAAGATGAAAAGGAAAACACATGTTATATGGCCGTTATCATTTGATATGAGGAAGAGTTCTAATTCACTGGAAGAGAAACACTTTCCTGGAACTATACCTCAAGGTTGAATTTGTCACAAAGATCCACATCCAGAGGGTATTTGAGCAACATCACAGATAATATCTCGAATAGCAACAAAAAAATCAGAAACGTATTTATGTGGGTTATTCTTAGTGCATACTTTGCCACCCTGCCTGAGCAATGCTAAATATGGCCAAGGAACAACACAAGCATCTCTATGAGAGTATGTTGTCTAGATGTAGAGTTTTTTAAAGTTGTAACCTAATATAGGTAGGGCTTTGAAGACCTAGAAAAGTAAAAATGTAGCATATCTCATAGAATATGCTTCTGTGAACAGAAATTGTTTCATAGTTTCGAGCAGGTTTAGGCAGAGGCTGCTGAGCTGCCAGTTGTTGTTCCACTCAATGCCAAGGTGCCACGGAGTGAGGAGTCTTTGTGGCTGCCCGGGTGGAAAGACTCCTCTGCCTTAGATGTTTCATGTGTGGATTGTCAGGCTGACATTTTGTGAGAAAATTTAAACTACTCATGTTACTTTTCTTTTTTCCTCCAGAAATGGGCTTGCAAATATTCATTCATTCATTCACTCATTCAAAAAAGTTGGTATTATTGATGAAATACCATAGACAGGCACTAAGAAAACTGAACTGGAATAATTAATAGATTCTTACATCCCTTACATTTAAGAGGGGACATTAAAGAAATAATAATAAAAAAAAACTTTTAGCTAATCCCTGAATCTTGAATACCTTTAAATTCAACATTTAGAGCTCATTTATAGCATTTATCATGACAGTAAACAGGCCACTACTTTAACCAATAAAAACCCATTTTGTGACATGCATGTGCTAATTGGGAAAGCCCCAGGTGTTGGTGGCATTTGTGATAGACCGCTAGCTCACCATCTTGGATTGTGGATTCTTGGTAGCAGCAGTGGACAGTGCCCGTGTTTGGAAGTACGCTGTGGCCAGTGGCTGACATTGTCATTACCCACACATGAGGTAGGGAGGGGGGTGAGGGCACATTAAAGACAAAGTCCACATACTTTACAATTTTGAGTAAAACTAACATAACCACTGGGGTTCCTAGCCAAATACTTTTCAGTTATTTTATTGAACATGTCCTATCAATTTTGATTCCTTAGAATTTAGATTTTTCTAGGAAAATAAAACTGTTGGCTATTCTCCAATAAAGAAAAATGTTTACTCTTTTCTTAACACCCCTGGAGACATGCATTTTTCTTACCTCCTCCTCCAGTAAGTCTAAATGACAGAAAGTTGATATGATAACAGATTTCAAAGAAAAAAAATTTAATCGCATCTCTTGCCTAGATAACAACTGCCCTCTACCTAGGGCAGTTGATTTTTATAAAATCCTCTGTAACATATCTTTAAATAACAATTTGAAACTGCTAACTACTTTTTATTGCTGCACCTTCTTGGAGTTAAGGCACCCAAACTGCAGGAATATCATTCTGAAACATTGTTTGCATTCTGGGCAAACATCTTTTAAACCTTACTATTAATAATTTGTGCAATGGTTCTGCTAATATTGCACCAATAAATAATCGAAACTGAAAAACTGACTTTCCTTGGGAATCAGGAAAGGAAGGGTCAGAGAAGAAAACACTTGTCTGAATTCATGTATAATCACAAAATAACACTATTCATTGGCAGAGAAGTGCACAGAGACTTTTACTGTCATCTCTCATCAAGAGATCAGATTTGGGGATAATTTACAATGAGCCAATATACTGGGCTGAAGAATCATCAATTTCTACTTAAAATACTCCTGAGCATTGAGGTTCCTAAGTCTCACTATTCATGTATGTGGAATGAATATGAAAGTTAATGAAACTGAAATAAAGTGAGTTCATAAAACTTATTTGGTGGAGCAAAGAATTCATGAACTTTGATTCAGTTATTTCATGGGAGCAGCTTCCTTGCTAGGCACCTTAATGGATAGTTTAATAGACAGTTTGATACAAGTTGTGACTGCCCCATCCATGCCTGGCAACCCAGTCTCTTGATTTAATAGGCTCTGCTGGAACAAATAGTCTGGCAAAGTGAGCAAGTTGGCATCTTAATTAAACCTCTGAAAAATGAACAGAAATTCACTTACTTTTGAAAATAAACAAGTCTTTAAAAAAAAAGCAAATTAAATCTCAGAGGGAGACAGCCACATAGGCTGCCAATGAATGGAGATTTGAGGACACAGCGGCACAGGATAGGGATCCAGTGTGAGATTTTAAGCGTTTCACAGTTGGAATCTGGTAGCTCTCCTCTGCCCATCCTCAGTACAATGCAAATGGTTATTAGTAATGATTTGGAAAATGGTACTCAGTGAAGATCTTTATGCCTCTGAGCTGTCTACATCCTGTTATGGACCTGGATCTTTTTAATTTTTTTAGAGACAGGGTCTCTAAAAGTGTCTCTCAGGCTAGAGTACTGTGGCATCATCGTAACTCACTGCAACCTCGAACTCCTGGGCTCAAGTGATCCTCCTGCTTCAGCCTCCCAAGTAGCTGGGACTACAGGAATGTGCCACCATGCCTAGCTAATTTTATTTCATTTTATTTGTAGAGATGGGGTCTCGCTATATTGCCAGCTGGCTTCGAGCTATACTCCCATCTCCGCCTCTCCGAGGGCTGGGATTACAGGCATGAGCCCGGCCTCCTGATGCAGACCTGGATTATTAATAACAATTTACCCGAATGAAAGAGCACCTATCATTTCTTCAGAATGAACTCATCAGTAGTTCTTCATATTGTCAGAAGACCTACTCTCCATCTCTCCAATCAGCACACCCACTCCAGGTAAGAATTCTTCTCAATAAGCTGCAGGTATCTCTCCATGGAATATTTTGTATGAGGCTCGAGCAGGCTTTGTTTAGGGACAACCAGTTTTCTCCAGACCTTTTCTGTACTCAACTTTTTCTTACTGAGAAGGTGGTTGAAACATTCCTTATTATTTATTAATCTGATGCCATAGGTTAAACTGTATGATCTCAGAAGTTTCTAGAATATGAATATTCTGTCAAAGCCTGTGTGCTTATACCACCGGTAGAAGCAGGACAGATCAGAATAATAAAAATCAGATTCCAATCTTAAGTGGTATAAAATAGGAGAATGTCCTGTCTCTCCTTCCTGTTAAACTTTAATCTATATAATGATGCAACGTGTCGATGTCATGATTTTTAATAATTTCACCCAGTAGTTACCAGGAAAAAAAAATGAATTTGTTGAGTAAGTGTTATCAGAAAAAGTGCTCAATAAAAAAAGCAGAAATTATTGTTAGTACACAGGCTTTAGCATTCAGATGGAAAATGTAAATGATCACAATGAGCAGGTCAGTTTTGTTTGTTTGTTTTAAGGGGGAGGAGAGTTCAATTCCAATGCACTATTATTTTGCTTGAAAACAGATATCATACAGTAAAAAGTATAGACTTTTTTTCTGAAGCCTCTTTCCTTGGCTTGTAGATGGCATCTTCTCCCTGTGTCTTCACATGGTCTTCCCTCTGTGCGCGTTTGTGTCCTAATCTCTTCTTATAAAGACACCAGTTATATTGGATTAGGGCCCACCCTAATGACTTCATTTTAACTTAATTTTCTCTCTTTTTTTTTTTGAGACAGGGTCTCACTCTATCACCCTGGGTAGAATGCAGTGGCGTCATCATAGCTCACTGCAACCTCCAACTCCTTGGCTCAAGTGATCCTCCTGCCTCAGCCTCCCAAGTAGCTGAGTAGTTGGGACTACAGGCACGCGCCACCACAATTGGCTAACTTTTTCTATTTTTAGTAGAAATGGGGTCTCACTCTTGCCCAGGCTGGTCTTGAACTCCTGAGCTCAAGCGATCCTCCTGCCTCAGCCTCCCAGAGTGCTAAGACTTAATTGTCTCTGTAAAGGCCCAATCTCCAAATACATTCTGAGGGACTGGGAGTTAGGACTTTAACATTTGAATTTTGGGGAGGACACGATTCAGTCCATAACAGTGAGCAATTAAAAATACTTGTCCTGTGAATTCTAGGCAAAGTTATCTCTTGTGTGTTCCGTAGTACTGAACTCTGAGGCCCCTCAACAGACGCAAAGCTCTTGAGCCCCTTAAGGAAAATGTGGGCCCACTCCTTACTGCCTAGGGGCAGCAGATTTAATGTCCTTTAACTTGATGCCTTTCCTTCCCTGTCTTACTCCTCACTCCTGCGCGGTGTTTCCTATACCAATGGTGTGCAAGAAAAGCAGTGCTCAAAACACAAGGGAAAACAACAAGCAAAGCAGAAACAGCCCTGATGTGTAGTGTTTCCTGATTTCCATGGTGTCTGTACTCTTGCCATAGCCTATTTCAAGCTCTCAACGGGACATCTCTGAACATGGAACCAGGAAGAAATGTCCTAGTCAGCTCTCCCCAGCCAGGATGAACTGCTTCCAGCATACCCTGCCTGTACCTCTAAATAAACTTCTTGCACCCTAATCCTTATCTCAGGGTCTTCTACTGGGGGAACACAAAGTAAGACAGAAATGAAAGTTCAGAGAAACTTGGTAATTGTCTTAAATGTAGACACTTCGTCAGTGGTTGAAGGAATGCCTTATTATCACCTAATAACTTATTTTGTAAATGGTAATGTTATCATGTTAGTTACTTAGATTTTCACTTCTGTGTCAAATAGTAATGTACTAAATACAGACACTTTATACAGAATAGTGAAAGGAATTGTAACTTTATTATTATAAAAACTGTGAAGCAGATAATAAAATCCTGTATTGCAACATTATATCATAATATTCTACCAAAAGGCTTAATTTCCCTCAATTCATTATTCTTTGCTGTGTCAGTTTCACTAGCCCCGTTCTCATATTTGCTTGTGTAATTAGTGAAATTAACTTTGTACAGTAAGATTAGGAGCCATAATATATTTATTGTATTCTTCAGTAGAACAAAAATAATGTCTTGGGTTTTTCCCTTTTAAAAATGTTGCAAATACATTTAGTACCTCATAACCTTTGAGGACACTGCCTTGAGGTTGCTCCTTTTTAAAACTGTTTTCCACTGCCGAGAGATTTCAAGAAGCTCAACTCCTTTAGCTTTTCCTTTGCAACACAGGCTCCACATTGGAGAGCACAGGAAGCCTAATCTGTAGGAACGACCCTCCAGTGTGCAAAAGGAAAGGATCCCATCTATCAGGAACATTCTGTGTGCCAAATATGATATGTGATATGAATTGGAGGCTCAGAGAAACTTGGCTGCCTGGTTCATACACAGCTCTTCATGCTTCTGTTTTCTCCTCTTAAGGGTTTCTCCCTGCTTCTCTGATAGAAACAAACATGCGTTTCAGAGGTAAATCATTTCCTTCAACTCTACGGAGCCTGCCATATGCAGATTTTAACTTCTCTTTTACTGTATTCCTTTTTATGGCTCTCTCAATATCCTCTTCCATCCAAATCTCTCTTTAAGTTTGTATCATAGATTGTACTGAAGTTGCTCATTCTCTACCTGAGGAGCCCAGGTCTGTAAAGCATTTCATGACTATTGATGCATTCATTTGCATGTGATTTGGTGGCACGGAAGTAGATATTGGACCTAATTATGCAAATTAAGAGTGAATAAGTTGTAGACTAGGTCACTGGCTATTTAGGTTTGGGAAGAGATAGTGATCAGCGAGTTCGCTCAAAAAGCCACTTATCAAATGCCTAGTTTGCATTGGGAACTGGACATGCCAGCAGTATGCTGACGGAACATGGAGAAGTCAAAACCTTGCTTACTGTTTTGTTTTGCCCTTTAAACAACTTGGTCGATGTTTTGCTTGCATCACTCTCATAACATCTTTAGTACCTTATCTTGCAATTGTTGATTTATGTACTTATCTTACCCCTTCATTAGATTTTAAGCACTTTCAAGACAGAGACCTGGTCTTATTTATATACCATTTGACTAAGTACCTCATGAATCCTTGAGAAACTGAACTGAACTGAGAGCTGAATGCCTATTTTTCAGGCCTGTGCTTGAGCTAGCAACAGAACTTAGGACTCCTGACTTCACATTCCCAGCTGCTTCATCCTCTATTTATAACTTGCAACATAATTTGTGACATAAATGCCTTTTGTGTCCAAAGAGTTTATTATTAATGGGACCACTTACATGCTTAATATGGCAACATGTACGATTGCATATTTGGATAAGAGTTTGTAAAGTGTTGAATTTTATTCTGACTCAGCAGATTGATTCTTTCACTGGCTCCTCTGAATGCAGACCAAAGTAGTGGGTGGCAAAAATGCAGCCTGTGGACCACATGTGTTCTCTAGCCTGTATTCGAAACATGGAGAGTTCTTGGATCCCAGATGCAACCCAGGCTTCCAGGAGAGTTTGCCTGAGAAAAGCCTTGCCTAAGAGATTCTGAGCCAGGGATGGGACTGGTCCCTGAAAATGCATTGCCCACCCTCACCCCCATCACAGTCTTTAGCCTTCAGCCTGGTTCTCAAGCTTTGGTGTGCTTTTAATTTAGTACCTAGGAATTCTCTCTTCATTCCAAATCCCCTCAGCCCCCAAAACCCCAACACCCTGGCTGGGCCATATTGACTTAACTTTTGCTTAGGCCTTGCACTAAAGACATATGATTCTCTGGGAGGCCGAGGTGGGCGGATCGTCCTGAGCTCAGGAGTTCGAGACCAGCCTGAGCAAGAGCGAGACCCCGTCTCTACCAAAAATAGAAAGAAATTAATTGGACAGCTAAAAATATA
>RJWJ010030312.1:0-19996 GCA_004363605.1 Indri indri | reverse complement strand
TCAATTTGTTTAAAGCTTAATCTAACATATCATTATTTATGCTATTTGTCTCTTAATTCTTTTATAAAGCACTAGAGAAGAAAATGATAATTATGAATGATAGTGAATGACAAAATTAATTTCAGGATCAGAGAACTAAATCCATTTTATTGTCTTTCTAACTGCCATCAAATTAGAACATGTAGTCTTAATCCTGTTTAGATTTAATCTCTGAGTGATTTTCCCATTATGCTGACCAATTGTGTGTTTCTGTCAAAATAAGTTTCCTACATGTTTTGATAGTACAAGGGTCTACAATCCTCCAGACCCCCCAGGGTACTTTGATGGCCACGTGTGGCCCATGTATCTAAAGCACAGACGAGAAATGGAGGAGAACGTCACGTGGGAAATTGGTAAGTGCCTTTTCTTCCCCCATTCAAAGCCTTTTGCTTGTCTTTTATCTCAAAGTACAGAAAAGAAAGGAGATGTAGAAGATTATAAAGGGATACTTGAAGCAGAACACTCTGGGCTTCCCCTCTTACAGCCTGTTCTCCCAGTCTCTGTTTCTCTCTCTGTGGCTCTTGTGAAGGTCCGGACAGTTACCCATTCCACTAGCATTGAATGATGCCTTCCATGTGCTAGGTGCTACCCCAGAGCTCACGAGTTGAATAAGGCAGAACCAGCCCCAACCCTCATGCAGGTGACATTCTATCAGGGAAACAGGCATTACAGACATTAGCTGCACAACCATGTCCTTTCCAGCTGTGGTAAGTGCTGTGACACCAAGCTCTAGGGGACTGCCCAAATCCCAGTGGTAGGGGAAGACTTCCTTGAGGAAGCTACATTTAAACCAAACTTTGATGGGTGCAACTGAATAAAGGGAGGTGGGTTGGGGGGATGGAAGATCACCCCAGTTGCGGTAGGGCACACAAAAAGGCCAGGGGGCAGGAAGGAATGAGCAGCGCCTGAAAGAAAGCTGGTGTAGAGAAAGCTTTGTGGTCGGGGAAGCCAAGGGAGAGAATTTATGCCGATGCCATAGGCAGGGTCCAGACCCTAAAAGGCCGGTAGGCCAGTTAAAGACTTTGGTCATTGTCCTAAGAGAAGAGGGAAGCTCTCTATGGAGAGGTTTAAACAAGGACATGATTCATGCAAATTCTTGTTCTGGTAAGCTCCCTCTGGCTGTGTGGAGGATGGATTTAGAGGGTGTTATATTGGATGCTGCACTCAGTAGAACTGGGTGATAGAATAGATACAGAGGGGGCGGGAAGATGACAGACACCTCAGCAACTGACAGGTGTTATTTCAGAAAACAGGAAAAAGCGAAGAAGTTGCAGATTTGTAAGGGAGGAATCCAAGTCTGTTTTGCACTTAACGAGGTTGAGGTGGCTGAGAGACATAATGTAGCAATTTGGATCTGTGGCCTGAACTAAGAACAGATGACTGGAATGTAGATTTCAATGCAGAGAAGATGGTAGAAGTCTGTTGGATAAGGCAAAAGAAGCAGAACTGACGTACACTTGTCACAGGAAAGGGGGCATGTCCATATTGTCAAAAACCTGTTGACCTACAAGATAGGTGTCTGTGTCAGAGCTAAGCAGAAAGCCCACGGAGCTCATCCCCTGGTCCAGTGCTCTGGTTCTGGCTGCACCAGTTCCAGCTTCGGCCATGGGTTACAGGGATGTCCTCTTGCTGCCTTTCTCTCCCTTTTTACCTAAAATGCAAATCTAACCATGCTCCTACCCTGCTTGAATACCTTCAGTGGTCTCCATGTCTCTGGGATTAACATTAAGGCCTCTAAAGACTAAGGCACAGCCTTGTTCCAAAATCTCATTTCTCACACTATTGCTGCCTCCCCACATTCTAGCCATTCCAACCCATGCATCTTTAACAGGCAAAGTTCTTTCGTACCTTCCTACCATGTTGTTTTCTGACTAGAAGGCTCTTTCCTTCCTTTAACCTAGATAACTTCTACTTTTTTTCTAAAGCTGCTTATGCCAGTTTTATTAAAAATACATATCTTCTGGGCCTGGTGAGTTCTGATTCAGTACATATGTGGCAGAGCCCTGACCACTGCATGGTTTAAGAAGCTTCACAGGTGATCCTAATATATACGATAGAGAATTACTCCCTTAAAGGACCCTCTTGGGCTAGCACCTCTTCAGTGCTCCTAAAGTACTACATGCACAGTGCCACTTAACGCTCTTCTTTCTTTCTTTCTTCTTCCTTCCTTCCTTTCCTTCTTTGTTCTCTTTTACTAAAATAATTATCGAAAAAGCCAGTGTGGATTTTGTTATGGTACGGAGTGTGGGAAGTGACCACCGAGAGACCGAATTGAGCCAAATTGTGGGTCTTTATTAGCTGGCCAGCAACTACCCTCTGCACCACTGAGAGGCAGCAGCACAGAGAGCAGCCCCAAGCCAGGGGAGACAGGCTCTTTTAAAGGCAAAAACCACATCCTATAAAGTCATCTGTCTGCGCAAGCAGGGTTACAGAAGCCTAGATCAGCATTAATCATTATTAATCTTAGTCAAAAATATATTTAACATTTTGTTTTAAGTCAGAGTACATTTTACTCCCTGTTATCTGGGTACATGAGGCACCCCTGGGCATTTCAGTGCTCCAGGGCGTTTCGGCCCTCTGGGCTAGCTGTTACTTTATCTTGTTGACGCTTGCAGCTGTGTGAAGTGTACCCTCCTCCCCTTTTCCCCTTTATTCTTTGCTTAAGCACACTGACAGGAGCGAGAGAGCAGATTATTTCCCGTAGACCTTAACAGATTTATCTGTAACAAATAAAAACTTTTGACCTATTGTACCTGGCTGTGATCTATTTCTTTAATTGCTATTAATTTCTTTTAAGGTATGTACCTTGGTTCTTTGGTTAAACCTGTTGGCATTTGTGATAGATGTCAGGTGCCAAGGTAAACATCCTATGTTAATAAGCCTGTTAGCATTTGAACTGCCCTCTTTTCCCATTCTCAGTTTACCTTGATGGAACGAAATCTGAAGAAGACCTCTTTTCACAAGTATATGAAGATATAGTACAAGAACTAGCAAAGCAAAAGTGTAAGTATAGTGCTATCAAAGTGGATAGTGGAGGGGTAAAATAGTTCATTACATGCCCAAGAATGGCATACAAGAATGCTAATGTTGGAGTGTTTGTATTCATTCATTCTTTGCTTTGAGGATAATTTTTCTGTGTAGGTTTGGAGACTTGATTATTTTGTTTGTCAATTCAAATTGTTGTTGTTGTTTGAGACAGAGTCTTACTCTGTTGCCTAGGCTAGAGTGCAGTGGTGTCATCGTATTAATAGCTCACTGCAGCCTTGAACTCCTGGGCTCAAGCAATCCTCCTGCCTCAGCCTCCTAAGCAGCTGCTACTACAGGCACATGCCACCATGCCATGCTAATTTTTTATTTTTTGTATAGATGGGGGTCTCACTATGTTGCTTAGGCTGGTCTTAAACTCCTGGCCTCAAGCCAGCCTTCCACCTTGTCTTCCCAAAGTTCTGGGATTATAGGTGTGAGCCAGTGTGTCCAGTCTGTCAGTCAGGTTTTTGGGAGTGAAACTAATTACCCTTTGTTATATCTCTTAATGATATTTATGTTAGTTTAAAGTTTTTGGTGAATGGCTGTCCCCAGTGGAGTGGAATTATCATTTGGGCATAGTGATATTAAAATGCTGATGATTTTGTTTTAATACATCTTGGAGTGCTTTTTTCTTTTATTCCCTTAAAGATTTTCTGTAAAATTTCTATTTTCCAAATAGCTCAAAAATAAACACAAGATTTGAAAACTTATTTATGGAGTGTTTCTTTAAGGTTTTCATATTGGATAACACTTTTTGCAAGTGATAGAAATCCACCTAAATCTGCCTTAAGCAAAAAGAAAGTACAGGGGTGACAGTGACTTCAGGCTCAACTGGTGTAAGGAGCTCAAATAGGGTGCTCAGGGTTCTGTCTCAATTCTGCTTTGTGTTTGGGTTTATTCTGAAGTCAGGCCCTCTCCACTGACAGATGTGATGTCTGTTGGCAACATCATCTTCCTCCTAGGTCTGACAGCCCCAGTATAAAAAGAAAGTGTATCCTTCTTCAAGATTGTCTGTGAGTTGATAAATGTTGGAACTGGTTGTTAAGTATAAGGGGGTTCATGGTATTCTCATTTCTTTTGCATGTTTAAAATTATTTATTTTAAACGTTTTTTTAAAAGGCGGTTTTTCCATTTTAGTCCAGATGAAAAGTCCCAGAGGAGACACTAATTGGTCCTACTTGGGTCACATGACTTGCTGAACCAATCACTATTGCCAGGGAGATGGTATACTCTGATTGGCCAGGACTAGATCAAGTACCCTATCTTTTAATTAAATACTCCACGTAGGACCTCCTGATTTAAAACATTTCCCAAAGGGAAAGCAGAGCAGGAGCTAGAAACTAGAAGGAGGAGGACTAAAAAGCATGCTGGAAAGACAAAACTACAGATCTAGCTGCTGTTATATTTGGATTAAAAGGATTTCCGTGGCTAACACTAGCAAAATGCAATCATCAGCTGGCCCCAGAGAAGACAGTGTGACTTACTCTAGCAGTGAAGAATTTTATATGGTTGTTTTGGTGAGAAGCAACTGCCCTAGTCCAAATGTTATCACATCTCAATAAGAATTAGATTCTTATCTTATGTCTTCAATAAATTACTCTTTGACTGCCCAACTAGGCACTTCATTGATGCTAAACACTCCTAATTTCAGGATCAGCCCTTCATGTAGGCATGCACCCATTTGAAGAAATTTCAGAACCACTTTAAAATTTCTTCTTGCAAGTGTAATTTATAATCCTTTGCATATATGCCCACCCACCCCTGCCATCTGTTACTCTGATGAAAGACAGGCCTCCCATAATGAAGCTCAGAGCACTGACATGAGTGGATATAAGAGGGTGTGAGGGGGAGGAGGGGAGCAGCCATCCTAAATGATAGCACATGAGCCAGAGCCACTTCTCTGAGAGTTATTGGCTCCCCTTTCTGGCACTAATGAGATGGTTCTGGGGGTGTTTCAGCTGCTGGACTTCTCTGTCTTCTCAGTAATGGCCAGTGCTAGGGTCCAATTCTCCTTTAGTGACTAAGTCAAAGCCTGGAGTTTGGCCTTATGATCTACTGACTGATAAAAATGAAAGGAGCCTTGGTTATGTAGTTCAGGTAAACTGCATCCAGTTCCATTTCCAATCCTGCCTGGCCATCCGTTCCAAGGCCCAGGAACAGCTGGCATGTTTTGATGGGTGCTGCAAGCCCCTAAGAAAGGACATTTCCATGTAGATTGACAGCCCTCCTTTTTCCTTGTCTAGAGGGAGGTAAGGAAGTATTCAACTATGCCATTTTAGGCTATCTTGCTTATGTTCTAGATGCTGGATAAAGTTACAAAACAAAGCAAAAAGAATAACAAGTATTAGAAGAGGCATAAAATCGGAAGCAGATCAGCTTTTCCACCCTCCAAGATTTATGTTAGTTTTACTCAGTTGCATAAAGTACTGTTTTATTTATAGTAACCCACCACCTTTCCTAGTTCTTCCATCCACAGTATCCTGGCAAAGCTGGCCTGAGGAATCTTCAGCATAGCCTTGTTTAACCCTAGTATGACACTCAGCTAGCTGGGGAGGCCTTTCAGATGTTTCCAGTGACTACTGTTCAAGTCTTCTCTCATAATATCTCGTGAATCTGTTTAGCTAATTTTTCATTCTAAGTATATAAAATCATAATTATGGTAAAGTAATAATGAAAGGGAAACAAAGATTGAATTTAACTTTTTTTCTTTATTGATACATAATATTTTATATATTCATGGGGTGCATGTGAGTGCTTTCTACATGCATAGAATGCGTAATGATCAAGTGAGGGTATTAAGGTGTCCATCCCCTTGAGTACTTACCATTTGTATGTGTTGGTAACATTTCAAGTTCTCTCCTAGTCTGCTACTGCTATCAAACATTAGAACTTATTTCTTCTATCTAACTGTAAGTTTGTACCCATTCACCAACCTCTCTTCATTTCCCTCTCCCACCCTCACACCCTTCCCAGCTTCTGGTATTTATCCTTCATTCTATATCTACATGCGATAAGCTTTTTTTAGCTCTCATATATGAGTAAGAACATGCAGAATTTGTCTTTCTGTGCCTGGTTTATTTCATTTAACATAATGGCCTCCAGTTCCAACCATGTTGCTACAAATGACATGATTTCATTCTTTTTTATGGAGATATAGTATTTTGTTGTGATTATATGGCACATTTTATTTATCTATTCATCTGTTGATGGACACTTAGGTTG
Source organism: Indri indri (assembly GCA_004363605.1). Classification (NCBI taxonomy): domain Eukaryota; kingdom Metazoa; phylum Chordata; class Mammalia; order Primates; family Indriidae; genus Indri; species Indri indri. Next base: position 13,708 of record RJWJ010030312.1, on the reverse strand, counting down.
ATTCCATACCTTTGCTGTCATCAATAGTGCAATGAACATTTGAGTGCTGGCATCCCTTTGATATACTGATTTATTTTTCCTTTGGATAGATACCCAGTAGTGGGATTGGTGAATCGTATAGTAGTTATAGGGATTTTTTTTCAGAAATCTCCATACCGTTTTCCATAATGGTTGCACTAACTTACATTCTCACCAGCAGTGTATGAGAGTTCCCTTTTCTCCACATCCTCACCAGCATCCATTATTTTTTGTCTTTTTAATAATAGCCATTGAATTTAGTTTTTAATGAAACAGTAAATAACCCAGGAGAGTAAGGATATGGAGTTATACATTTACTTTAATCCCTATTTAAATCCAAAGCGTGAAGCAAAATATAATCATTACCTGTTCTCACCAAAGCAATCCAGCCACCAGGAACGTTCAAATTCCCCCTAAAATATTTATTGTCACCTCAATATGTAAACATACTAATTATAAAAATATTTTAATATAAAAGCAATAGAGTGGAAATAATCACCTGTGTTCCCACCAATCATCAATGTTAACATTTCAGTGAGCACATATCCAGTCTTTCTGCCATTCATATCAGTCTCTCTTTTACAAGCATTTGTAAGGGCAGTGTGGTTAATCAGCCATGCTATTTCTGTTTTTAGATTAGCATTTAATATTTAAGTAAAATATAAGACTTGACGTTGATATTCTAGTGTAGAAGATGTCACATGCCTAGTTGCAAATCAAAGGAATGAGAATTCGCAAAATAAAAATTTAATTATCAAATGTGTATGTTTTTCTATTGATATTTTTACATTGAATTTAAAATATAATGTCTGGTTATAAAATAATACTCTACCATAATTATCTAATGTAATAGTCTAAATTAATGTAAGATCACTTAACCATTTCCCAAGTGTTGGATATTTGGTGTTGTTACAAGTGTCACATTGATAAACCATGCTGTAAAAATATCTGCACATATTGTTCGTTGGTTTTCTTCTCCTCCTCCTCCTCCTCCTCGTCATCATCATCATCATCATTTTTTTTTTTTTTTTTTTTGGTTCCCTGTAGAATCTAAAGGTAGCACCTTTTTTTTTTTTTTTTTTTTTTTTTTTTTTTTTTTTTTTTTTTTTTTTTTTTTATTGTTTGTTGTTTATAGGGGTACAGGTGTTTAGGTTACGTATGATGCCCTTGCCCCTCATCATTTTGACATTCTACTTATTTGAAAAATGAAATATCACACTAAAAAAACAATGTGTATTCTCCAACATAAGCTGTGTAATAAGAATGTGGTAGCTTTATCAGTGAATTTCTAAGCCAAATCAAGTATTTAGCTAGGCTTCCTTCATTTAAGAAAAAGGATTAAAGGTAATAATGCTTCTTTCCCCACATCAAGGATAATACTCCAAAACAAGGCCAGGTGCGGTGGCTCACGGTAATCCTAGCACTCTGGGAGGCCAGGGTGGGAGGATTGCTTGAGCTCAGGAGTTTGAGACCAGCCTGAGCAAGAGCGAGATCCAGTGTCTACTAAAAAATAGAGAAAAATTAGCCAGACAACTAAAAATAGAAACAAAAAATTAGCCAGGTGTGGTGGTGCACACCTGTAGTCCCAGCTACTCGGGAGGCTGAGGCAGGAGGATCGCTTGAGCCCAGGAGTTTGAGGTTGCTGTGAGCTAGGCTGACACCCCGACACTCTAGCCCAGGCGACAGAGCAAGACTCTGTTAAAAAAAAAAAATTATGCTGCAGTCAGCTACCTTTTGTGATTTTCATCTAGTCCTCAAACTATTAATATTTCATTCCCTAAAGTAAGGGATTAATATACCAATTATAAGTGATACTGGATATCTATCTGATATTGTCAGGTAGGCTTAAAATTTAGTAAGGATGAAAAGAACGGGACTTGGACTTGATTTAGTTTTACAGGAAACCAGCATTTTTGGCTCTAGAATCCTTAGAATCTTAACATCCTTAGATTTGTTGGTGGTGGTGTGAATATTTACTAAAATGAGAGTTGGAATTCTCCATTAATTTCTTTTTTATATTTATTCCCAAGGTTTGCAAGTAACAGCATAAAGATGGAATGCAACAAATCCTTCCTGGATTTAGAAAAATCAAAGGAATATGTTTAAGAACCTTAACCAAGACACAATATGTACTGTGGTGCAAGGACAGCTATTGTTTCGTATGTTTGTTTCTTATTGCACATGGTTTTCTTGATGTGTAGAGCAGTTAACATCCCTGCCAACAGACAGGAATTGACCTTAACAAGTTGCTCCCATTCCAGGAAGTGCATAGATATAGCATAGCTCACCGTGAGTCAGAAAGTCTTCCCTTTCTGGACGTAGCTCTATAATAATGATCGTCAACCTTTTCTGACTAGAACCCAGAGTAAGAAATAAAGATTACATCACAATCCAGTATATATGGAATCCATTGTGTGTGTGTTTGTGTATATACACACATCAAGTACCACAAGACATTGGCCTCACATATTATGCACTGTGATTTTTTTCTATTTTTAATTTTTTTAAATATTTGTTTCAACCCACAGTTTGAAAAACACTGCTCTGTACCATCCCCTACCAACACCACCTGCAAATATTAGCATTACCAGGAGTAGCAGTGACGTGGAATAAATGAACAATTGACTGCAGTATCTGGGGGTTTTTGAGTGTTTTGTTGTGTTTTGTTGTTGTTGTTTTTTGCGTGTATCTAATACCATTGTATCTCTTATGTTGAGACTTTGTTATAGGTAGGGGTTTTTCTCCCCTGTGGTTTATTTTGTTTCTGTCAAACAGAGGTCTAAAAATCACAGAAATAAGCAGTTGCTTGAATCATGTGGAATTCAGGGGACCTTTCTTTGGAAAGCACAGGCAAGAGATATGAACTGTATGATCTCTTGAGGCCACTTTTAATGATGGAATTTAAATTATGCACTGATCAATCTTTTGTTTATTAATGGCAAACAGATTCCCCACAAATGTCTCAATCTTTATAAATATAAAATATATCGTTACAGTAACTTTAACCGTTCTCTACAGACTCATTCCATCAGCTCTCATTATTTATTTCTAGCTAGGTCATACTCAGGGATGATCAGGGGGTTCTTTGGGTCCCACACACTACAAAAAAATATGAAGCAAAAACAAAACCTACACTCGTATTACAGTTCATCCACCTAGCAGCTATGACTTCACTCAAGCTATGTAAAGTCTTCATTTTCTCTCTTTAAGATGGGGATATCAATAGTATTTACTACGCGTGCAGAGTAGAATAAGGATAAAATTTGAAATCCTTAATGTGGCCTCTCCACTGTAGCCTCTGTGTGCCTCGCTACCCTCGTGTCCCATGAGAACTGAGTTGCATAGTCACTTCTCACTGCACGGTTCGGAACAGTCCTGACACTTTGCCTTGAGATATTGCCACAGAACAACATTTTTGGCAAGGAAGGAGGAGGAAATAGGAAAGTAACTGAAAGTGCCTTCCACAACCTTTTTCTGCATACACTCCCTGGCCATGATTTTATCAAGCTTAGGTTGCTGTAAATTGTGTTACTTATACAGTAGGAGGTTTGTTTTGTTTTGTTTTTTAGGATAAAAATATAAATATTATTAAACTCTATTTCCAAGATTTCTGAAATGCTCTCCCCTGTATAGAGGCATGGCCCTCCTGATTGAGAATCATTACACTTGACTTTTCTCCCTGTTAAGCAGAGAAAGTCTCTTTATCTTGCAAAATACAAAAACAAAAAACCAAACAACAGGCATTAAAAATGGAAACATTCAAATAATCTTGGGAAGAAAAAAGCAGAGCCTTGCTCTGTCACCCTGGGTAGAGTGCAGAGGTGTCATTGTCATAGCTCACTGTAACCTTAAATTCCTGGGCTCAAGTGATCCTCCTGCCTCAGCCTCCCATGTACCTGGGACTACAGGCATGCACTGCCATGCCCAGCTAATTTTTCTAATTTTTGTAGAGACGGGGGTCTTGCTCTTGCTCAGGCTAGTCTCAAAGTCCTGACCTCAAGCGATCCTCCTGTCTTGACCTCCTAGAGTGCTAGGATTTCAGGCATGAGCCACCGTCCCTGGCCTGCTTAGTATTATCGGTGAGAAATAAATAGGAATCTGAAATAATACCAGTGCTTCATTTCTATATGTGCTGCCTTACATTACAGTTACTCTTTAGCAGAGGAATTAATGGCAGTATTGTATCTATTTAGAAAGATAGTATATATATTTGATAAGGAGCAAATCTCTGCTCTTTATGTATTGACAAGGAGCAAATCTGCTGAAGTCTTCACTTTCTGTGCGTAAGTAACCCCAATCCCTTTAGGATGAATTTGCTATGGGAAGGCTTCAATGTGCTTAGTATTAAATATGGGTGGAGGAGGTTTAAAAGACACTCAGATTTATATTAATACTAAAGGTTGAGATTCAAACCCAATAGTTTTCCTTTTAAGGATATGCTGATGATATTACATAGAATCACAAAATGTTGGAGAAGTATCAGCTGGTCCAATGCTCTCTATCTCAGTATAGAAAATGAAACCAGAGCTAGTGACCTGTCCAACACCATGCAGCTAGCTAGTGGAAGGACCCAGGCGAGGCCACAATCCTGACACTGTATAAGAATGCACACATACATTTTTCATTTTAGAGCAAAGAATGGCAGAAAAATAGCCTGCTAGAATACATCATCTCTCCCTCCCTCCCTTAAAGGAAGCAAATTGAGGAGCCTGGAAAGCTGTGTCAGGGAAAAATGAAGCTTGCTTTCTGCACTTTTGGAGCCCAGTCAAGGAGGCAGGCCAACTTCTGAGGTTACCTGTGGAACAAGAAGCAGTGGTGAGCTCCTGGGAGCTCCATGCCACTACGTGTGCCGACCTTCAGTTTATAGCTCTGGCTATTCTTTCAATACTCTACCAGGCCGGGCACGGTGTCTCACACCTGTAATCCTAGCACTCTGGGAGGCCGAGGCGAGCGGATCATTTGAGCTCAGGAATCTGAGACCAGCCTGAGGAAGAGCGAGACCCCCATCTCTACTAAAAAAATAGAAAGAAATTAGCTGGACAACTAAAAATATGTATAGAAAAAATTAGCCAGGCATTGCGGCGCATGCCTGTAGTCCCAGCTACTTGAGAGGCTGAGGCAGGAGGATTGCTTGAGCCCAGGATTTTGAGGTTGCTGTGAGCTAGGCTGACGCCACGGCATTCTAGCCCTGGCAACAAAGTGAAACTCTGTCTCAAAAACAAAAACAAAAACAAAAAAAACTCTACCAATAGTGGGAAGTTAAGCAAAAGCAAGGATATGGAAAAAGCAAAATAGGCATTACTCCATTACTCTCCACTTCTGTGCACACACATAAATAAATGAAAATTGCAGTAGTAGCTTTTGGGCCCTAATCAGGGTAGCATGACCTATGGATAAGAGAACATCAAAAGCAAAATTTTTTACCAAAGTGAGCATATCTGATGCATTTTTTCTTATGAGTCCAGAAATGTCATCAAATGTAAAAGTAGAGACATAATAATATACTCCACTTCCAGATCCTAGACAAGTTAGGTTATCTTCTTTAAGATTAAAAATAGAGACTAAAACTCATATGAAGAAACCCCTATTGACTCTTCCCTTCAAACTTGTGCAAGCAAATTCCTGGGACTCCCTGCTGGTAGCAGTTGTTCTCAAACCTTAACGTTTATCAGAATCGCTTGGAGAGCTTGTTAAAACTTAGATTGCTGGTTCCCAGCCCCAGGGTTTCTAATTCATTAGGCTTTGGACAGGGCCCTAAAATTTGCATTTCTAACACGTTTGTAGGTGATGCTAATACTGATGATCCTGGAACCACATGTTCAGAATTATTGCTCTATATAGCAGGCAACTAGCAGCTTGAAGACCCAGAAAGGCCCACACTAAACTGCTATTTGGACACTAGAAGCCTGAAATTATCAGTATAATCAGCCCTTAAAGATTTTTCAGAATCGCTCTTATGCCAGTCATTGATTTTATTGACTTTCAGTTCTAAATTCCCCCTTTTTGATTCATTTGTGAAAATGCATCTGGGCCCTTTAGATACTTTTCTTTTGCCAAGGGCATGATGTTAAGGTTTTTCAGTAGAGGGCGCTGGAGAGTCACTGCTAGAGGAAAAGGTTTTGCTTTTTGGTTCCTGTGTGCTTGCTCAGGACGTGCCCGCAGCAAGCATGACTTCCGGTTTCAGCTCCTGCAGTGCATGGCAGGCAGCCGCGAAAGTACAGTGCCTCTAGATAGATACTACCACGTGAGCAGCTTTTCCATGGTACCCAAGAGGCTGGATTTTACCAAATTTCAAAGAATACACTTCCAGCAAATTATGTTAGTATGGTACCAGAGCTACTTTCTTCTCTGCCATTCCGTGAGCGATAGCAGTGTGCTTTCCAACGAGGTCTGTCTTTCCTTACTGCTGGAGGCTCTTCCTTGGGTGAGTCATCTCAGCCCTACTGGAAGTGGCTGTTCCTGCTCTCTCTTAGAGTTTAGACTAGCCAATCCTTTGTCGATATTTTATTTATATAATAAATATCTAATTATATGCCTTTGTTAAATTATTTATGTGTATTTCCACATTTTGTTTTTGTTTTATATTTTACACATTTTAATATATTTAAGTAAATATATTAAAATATATTTATATGTTTATATATCTATTGTGTATTAAATTTATATAAATACAATTATGTATTATTAATATTTTATTTATTTATTTTTTTAGAGACAGGGTCTCACTCTGTCACCCAGGCTGGAGTGCAGTGGCATGATCACCACGCCTGGCTAATTTTTTTTTTTTATTTTTTATAGAGAGATGGTCTCACTATGCTGCCCAGGCTGGTCTTGAACTCTTGGCCTCAAGCAATCTTCCTGCCTTGGCCTCCCAAAGTGCTGGGATTATAGGCATGAGCCACCATGCACAGCCATGTATTAAATTTTAAAAAATAATTGTATTTATTTTATACAAAGAATTTATATAACTCTTTATATTAACTTTTCCTGTTTGCATTGTTGAGGAGTGGCTTTTCTCTCCAGCCTAATACAACTATTGGGTGTACTACTCAACTGATTTATACAAGATGAATTTGGGCAACTGTATGGATGTCTTTCTTCCTTTCTTTCTTTTCTTTTTCTTTTCTTTTTTTTTTAACTTTTGCCATCTCTTATTTCTGGGATACCGTGTATATACATCATTTGCCTGTAAAATAAAAATGTTTTGGCCAATCAAAAGTGCCACAGACTGCAATCCTGTGATTTTTATCTTACAATACTTATTCTACATCAGACATTCAGTGAGCTTCCTAAGGATATCTTGGATACTCTCAATTTGAGAGTATAATTCCTCAGGCAGAAAGAGAGGCTTGTTTTTTTTGCATCTAGGATTTCACGATAATTTTTAAATATGCCTTGCCTTTTTAAACATGATCTACCATCTATTAGTCTTAAAGTTATACAAAAGGACTTTCTTAAAATCTCAAAGTAACCGTGATGGAATAATCCAACAGAGATGCTGCTACTGTGCTGTTCTTTAAGGACTCGAAGCCTAGTACTGTGCTTATTTATTGGATGAGTATTTGGACTTCGACCCACTGGCCTGTAAATTTACAATAATAACTAACCTATACTATCCCCCTCCATGTGCTAGGTACTGTGTCAAGCGCTGTTAAGAAAATTTTTCAAAACTTGGAAATAGTCAAAAGAGGTCCCTGCATCCTTTCAGAGCATGTCTAGCCTACTAGAGCTTTGTCTAGCCTACTTACCCAATGGTTATCCAATTCTCTACAAATGTGTACCTTTGGGGATCTTCTCTTGATTAGGATATTTTACATCTCACAAAGGTAAATAGTAACTTGTAGAAACTGGATAGCCAGGATTTCTTAACCTCAGCTCTATTGGCATTTGGGGATAGATAATTCTTTTGTGGGGGGTCTGTCCTGTACATTGAAGGATATTTAGTACCATCCCTGTTTTCTACCCACTAGATGCCAGTGGCACCCTACCCCCTTATATTTGGAACAACCAAAAATATCTTCACACATTGCCAAGTATCCCCTGGAGGGCAAAATCATCCCTACTTGAGAACTGCTGATAGTGATATAAGTTAAATTTGTACAGTAGAGATGCAAATGATTTTTCTAGCAGAAAAGATAACCCTAAAAGTTGCAGTTTTATTGCTCTATACATTAACCAGTTGTATATCAAATTAACAGTCTTATTCAAGCACCTGTCTTTCAGCCACCACAAATACTTTGCTGTCTCTAATTCTCTTTGACCCAACCTTACCATCTTATCTTATCAGTTCCCTAATTAACATGTTAAATCCTATTTTTTTTTTTTTAAAGACTGGGTCTCACTCTGTCTCAATCCTCCCACCTCATTAGAGGCATGAGCCACTGCACCCAGATTAACTTTTGAAAAGTATATTTTCACAATACTTTACATACAGTATTTAATCCTTATAACAACCATATAAATATGAGGCTTCGAGTGGTAAAGTAACTACCCAAAGTCACACTGCTTATATGTGTTGGAGCCAGGTTTGGTACCCAAATCTTCATGGCCCAAATAGTGAGCTGTTAACCACCATGCTATCCTGTATTTTGAGGCCAGCTCTAAAATTATGAACCAGCTTGTTGTCACTGCCCTTAGCACGTAATTATACTTCCACTGTCTTGTCTTCCTGCTTTATATTCAAAGGGGCTTCACGGTTCAAAATCCAAGAACTAATCAAAGAATCTAACTTTAGAACATTGTATGCTCACTTTATTGTTATATCACAGAAGCCACACCATAGACAAGTGACTAGATTTACCTAGAATCTGTAGCTACTCCATTCAAGATGGTATGTTTAACATGCTTCTTGAACTTATCTCCATGAGTGAGCTGCTGCTGTCTCTCTCCAAGCAAAAGATGGATCCAGCGGGAACTCTTTTGGGACTTGCTTATGCTGGTATTTACTTTTTTGTTCCTCTTCCTATTTTACAAATGGGAGATACGGTACAAGAAGGCACAAAGGCATCAGGGATTAATGACATCAGCACTTAAAGGTATTTTGTTTAGGTCTATGCTGATTGTCATGTGTTCTCTGTTTAGTACAACAATACTAACCAAAGTAGGTAGCATATAAATGCTTATTGGACTCCCTAATTAAATAACCATTTGTCTGAGTCTTGAAGTTCTTAGGAGGTAACAGTGTTATGAAACACATGCAATAATAAAAATAGCTATCATGTATAGAGTGCTTTATCACACACCAGCCAGCATTCTAAGCTCCCTACATATATTATCTCTTTAATACTCACAAAACTCTATTGGGAGATACTATTATTTTTCAGATGAGGAAACTGAGGCACAAAGAGGTTAAGTAACTTGCCCAAGTCCACATAAGTAGTGACAGAGCCAATTCTAATTTGATTTCAGAGTTCATGCTGTTAACTACTAGATTCTACTGTAATAACAGAAGTGATTATCTATCAGATTGGCAGGAATAGAATATGAAGGTCAAAGGAATAAGACTTCACTGAGGATATGACTGGCTGAGTGTTCTGGAGGCCAGGATATGTGGAGATCCTCCAGACCTGTATCTTCCTGTGGTCCTTACTACCCTTTAGAGGTGGTGCAAGGTTCAGAAAAGAAGTTTCCTTCTATGATCACCTGACAGTACTGGATGAATTAAGGACATGTTGTCCAGCTGGCCTATAGCTGCTATCAGAAACAGCAGATTCATTTGGTGGGAAGGCTGACATCTATATTGGATAACCTTAGGTATTATCATTACTTTTAGTAAACCACAAACAACATGGAGAAGTAATGTTGACTTCTTACAGTTAGAGACCTTGACCCAATGCACATTTTGGCATATTTGTAAGTTAAAAGAGTGATTAGAAAGTTTGAGGCATTAGTAAAAAAGATGATGTATACTGCCTGAAAATACTTTATTTCACTCAAATACATATAGAAACACATAGTGCTTCCCAGTTTTCTACCACATCCATGAAAGTTAGGACAATCTTAAGAAGTGTTACTCTGCTTGACAACAAAGGAAAATGAGGCACCAAGAAGTTATTTTAGGCCACTGAAGTGGTCAGTATTAGAGCCAAACTTGTTTGGTTTACTTCAGTGTAAATCGTGAGCTAGGTTTCTTTTCCCATCCAATATACTTCCTTCTGTTCTCTTTTTCTTTCCAATAAGATTGCAATAAGGCTGTCACCAAAAAAAAAAAATTATTTTTCAGGATATAATAAGTCTGGGCCTGCAGGTGTCAGGTCCTCTGTGTTTTGAGGAGTCCTGTGCTGTCAGCAGAGGGAGAGGAAAGCAAGGATGGAGCATGGAAGGGAAGTGGCAGCAATGGTTGGTCATGTTGAGAAACGAAGCAGCCAAGTGGAAAGTGCATGGAACTGCGAGTAAGCAGACCTGGCTTCTCCTTCTGACTCTGATGCTTGACCCTGGGCACGCCATTTCACTTGTCCACGCCTCAGGAAGTAAAGCTTCCCTCAAAACTGAAATTATCCACTTCCACTTCATGGTATTTGATTAAAAGAGTTAATGAATATAAAGCATCCAGTCAAATGCCTGGCACCTGGTGGGTGTTCACTATTATTAGCTCCATCTTTCAATCCCAACCCTCTTGATTCCATCCTACAAACCTAAGACTGTTCTTAAGATCAAATAATATGTTATGAAATCATCTGAGAAGTTCTAAAGGGCCCTGCAAATATTAAGGATGTTAAAAGATTACTAGACATATCTAAGCCTATCACCATGGCTAGAGGTGAGTCACCCATTACCCTTGGAATTTTTAAAAATTATTATTCTTTCCCCTTCAAGTCTTCCCTTGATACTCATATTAATCATTTTCACCCTATAAAAAAATGAATGGATATGGTAGATCATATGGTATATTTTCTCTAGGACCTAAAGCTCTACATAAGGGTAGTCCTCAGCTTTTGCAACAATAGATCATCTAATCTATCCGTAATATCCCCCTCCTCCATCATCCTGATTTCAAAGCAAATATGTCAGGAAAGAAGGGGAAAATGATACAAGCGACTTTGGTATAACGTTATACTTCGCATCACCGCCTGAGGGTATCTCTTGGGGCCTTTGGAGGGGCCTAATAACACCTCTCTGTTTTAAAATGTAGGTTTTATTATTTAGGTTTGTTGAGGCCAACAGATCAGGAGATGACTGCCATTGAAGAGATAGTTTGTTACAGTTCCCAAGAGGAAGGAGCATGCCACACCACCCAGGGCCACACCGGGAAGCACCAGGGTTGGTCAGGAGGCAGAAGAAGTAAGAGGAAAACATGGACATCAAATTTTATCATGGTTTTCACAGGAAAGGCCAGGCAAGGAAGGGTAAGCAGATTTAGGCTTGATTCGTTGTTTTTTTTTTTTTTTTTTTTTTGAGACAGTCTCGCTCTGTTTCCTGGGCTCGAGTGCTGTAGTGTCAGCCTAGCTCACAGCAACCTCAAATTCCTGGGCTCAAGCAATCCTGCTGCGTCAGCTTCCTGAGCAGCTGGGACTACAGGCATGCACCACCACCCCTGGCTAATTTTTTCTATTTTTAGCTGTCCAGCTAATTTCTATCTATTTTTAGTAGAGATGGGGTCTCACTCTTGCTGAGGCTGGATTCGAACTCCTGACCTCAAGCAATCCTCCCGCCTTGGCCTCCCAGACTGTTAGGATTACAGGTGTGAGCCACCATGCCTGGCCTTGGTTAGGTTTAATGATTTCAGTTGTCTCTGGAGTATAGGAGCAGTCCTGGCTTGTCTTGTACCTGGTCCAAGGTTGATTAGGGCAGGAGAATATTGGTTTGGTGTGTGAGAGGTCCGTAAAGAAAGTGGTTGGGGGATATGGCCTCTGGATTGACCAATTTACAAATGAAAGGGACAGAGGGGTTGTTTACTATCTCTAGGAACTAGCTAGCCCCGGGAGGGTCAGCCTGTCTCTGGTCAGTGAGGCCCCAGATGCCAGAGCATTAAGAATACAGAATGTAAGAAAGTATAATTAAGATACTCCCCTCTTTTCCACCTAGACTCAGAACAAATTGAGCAATAAAGCAAAGAAGAGGCAGATGGTGGCTAAAAGGCCCCCTCAGTTACTGATAAAGCCTACAGTGGAAGAGATATCTTAATGTGAGAGTAAAATGAGTCTCCTGACTTCATCCAGAAATAGTCAGACTTACTCACAGAATCATAGGCAGCATTAAAACAGGACACCTTTTCCAACTGGAAAGGACTTTATGGCATGAGTAACAGAAAAGAAATTGTGCTTACTGCAAACAAGTTTAATCCTAAGAGGAAAAAAATAGGGTCAGGAACTGAGCCAAGCAAGTCTAGTTTATTCTTCCCAAATGTACCGATCAGATGACTCACTCCACCTTCCAGAAGCAGATTGAATAAAGATTAGGGAAAGTCATTGCTTGACTGAACTCCCTTTTCCTAGATGGAAACATCAAGAGTGAGAAAGAATCATCACTCCCACTAAAACACATTGACTTTTCTAGAACTTTTAAAAAGATAAATTCTGACACTTTCCTAGTCATGGTACCAGCTTCAGGTTTTACATGTTAAATGCAGTTTCAGCTAATAGATGTTGAGAAGAAGAGAAATGATTCAAACCATGCAGGGGCCCCTAGGCAGCTGCCTACGCTATAAAATTTAGGGTGAACTTTTTCAGACTCTGCTGGTATGTGGGAAATATCCTGCTTATGGTTCTCGGTTGTATACTCTCCTACTTCCACTTTTCTTGAGCCAGGGAAAGGGCCAATAGGCCCATGCACTGGGAAATGACCGTCTGCGAGATATATCAATAAAAAAAGACATAGAGATGGTGTTTAAGGCCTAGAAGGGCCTCTAGGTGGTGTGGGAAAAAAAGAGAAAGTCATTTACAGCAGCATACATGTTTATTGTCAACACTGATTCATCTATATCAAGGTCATCACATTATGTCCCATTGGCCAAGTCCAGCCAGTCACCTATTTTTTTAAATAAAGTCTTTTTGAAACATAGTTTACACATCTCCTTTTTTTTTTTTTTTTTTTTTGAGACAGAAGCCCTGGGTGGCATCATTGTAGCTCACAGCAACTTCAAACTCCTGGGCTCAAGGGATCCTCTTGTTTCAACCTCCTGAGTAGCTGGGACTATAGGCGGGTGCCAGGATGCCCGGCGAATATTTCTATTTTTAGTAGAGACCAGGTCTTGCTCTTGCTCAAACTGGTCTCGAACTTCTGAGCTCAAGGGATCCTCCTGCCTCAGCCTCCCACAGTGCTAGGATTACAGGCGTGAGCCACCACGCCCAGCCTGCATCCATTCCTTTATGTGTTCTCTGCGATTGCTTGCATGCTATGACAGCAGAGTTGAGTAGCTGCGAGAGACCTTACGGCTTGCAAAGCTGAAAATATTTGCTGTCCGATTCTCTGTAGAAGTTTGCCAACCCCTGCTCTATATGTTCACTGTAATGTTTATAGATCCCCTACACTGTGTAAAACACAGTACTAGAAACAGGGATAGTCTGTGCCTTAAATGAGTTCACATTCCACTGGGCAACCAGACATTTTAAAGGATAATTACAAAGCAATGTGAGAAACTCAGTAAGAGAAGGAGAGTTCTGACTTTGTATTGTTTCTACAGCAATGCTTCTCAAAATTTAATGTGCTTATGGGTCTGTTTTAATGCAGATTCAGATTCAGTAGGTGAGGC
>RJWJ010030311.1:0-20006 GCA_004363605.1 Indri indri | reverse complement strand
ATAAAGATACTTAGAGTTGTGAAAATGATGTTTTTGAAGCTCGTTTTTGGATCTAACGTGTTGACATTTTCTATTGGTCTTTGCATCATGTTATTTTTAGTGCATTCAAATAATTTTGCCCTTTTAGCAAACATTTATTGAATGTTGCTCAGTGTACAAATATTAGCTGTAAAATTAGAAAGTAAATTAATAAATAAGTCATTTATTTGCCATCCAGAAGCTCACAGATCAAGTGAAGAGTTAGATGAGGGAATAAATATTATATAATGCCAAATGTTAAAAGAGAGTTACAAGGCATATAAGAAGCCATTCAAAGTGTTATCAGGGTTTACATTCTTTTACAACTTTTAAGTAATTATTCAAGATTAATAAGAGGAAGGGAAACAAAGTCTTGAATGAGGAATGAAGGCAAATAGTATGGATTGATGGTTTGTTTGATGTACTATTTTTTTAGAAATGATGTGTGGTTCATTTTTACTGAATTCTTAATCCTGATGTGAGATGAGGAGAGAGAGGTAGACTAGGACCTTATTGTCAAAGCAGCAGGGTCCTAGTTTAAGGAGCTGTATTTTCACAGCATTTCTTGTGACAGGGAAACAAGAGATGGCATTGTGGAGATCAGCCATTGGAGCCAAAAGCCACACCTGGAACTAGTGGGAATCTATCCTCTTTGAGGATTTGTCTTATTATGGAGACGAATTTGCTAACGTTAATGTAACACTCAGTAAATAAAACTTCTTGGAAAAAAAAAAGTGCACACGCTCTGGGTGCTGAATTTCAAAATAGCAATGTGATTGGAACATAGACATTTTCTGGCCTCAACAATTTTTAATACTATTTTGATAAAGCAAAAATTGCATTGGACGAAGTTAAACAGGTAAACAAGACTTTATTCGAGACAATAGGGAAGAAAGACCAGAACTCAGTCTGAACTTAACTCTGAGGAAACAAAGGGATGGATGATTTTTAAATACTGGAGCAAGAGGGAGAATGCAGGTCATCTGTGTTTGCTAATTGGTTTTACTAAAGGAAAAATAAACTTTTTCACATGTTTGTGACGGAGGTAGTTCTACAACTTAAAGCAATGTGATCCCATAAGTTAGGCTTCCACCACCCGACAGAAACTAGGAGATAGGTGAGCTACCTCCCTTGACATGTATATTTCAAAGATATGGCTCTCAGGTCTTTGAGAAAAACATTACTGGGTTGTAAAGCTGGCAAGAGGCTTTTAGAAAGACTTACGTCTCAAAAGGGTAGAGAAAAAAATTACAATTCCATGTTTTCTAAAGCGATGAACACTCGAGAAAAGAGAGGTCGGCCTGGAGTCACGAAGAAGGCTTTACAAGATTTAGTCAAATTGAGGGGACTATTAAGGCCATTTGGGTCAATTTCAGTTTGCATACAACTTGACGCAGTAATATAAAGGAGCACTTGCCTCTGAGCCAAGAGGTAGCAAACATGATCACATTATTGTTTCCTGGAATGGCACAAATCATGAAGCTAACAATTTAGGGATCCCTCCAGCAGCACAAAGACATAGATCTAACACTTCCAGTGTCCATGGCCTGGCAGCCTTACATTTCCTGCATGCAAAACTAGGTCAAAAGACACCCAGCATCCTGCTGCACAAAGTTGGAAGGTGTTTCAAAGCTCCCTGCTGAAATAATGACCCAGATTTGACTCTGCCTTGCAGAGAGGGCAGACCGGATACAGAGCTGCCTCTCAGCTACCACCACCACTTGGGGCTTTGCTCCAATACCCATATTTCCCTAGTGGTTAATAAATTTTCAGTTGTGAGTTAGTGTTAAACAGCAAATAATTTGTGTGGTATTATTGGCAGAATTGTAGGTATGACATAAAATACGTATCTTCTTTGTTTTGCTATATACAATATAGCAAATTGTAACAATAGAAGAGATCAAGTGAGCAATGGCACAGAAAGGGAAGAAAACGAGGTATCCCTATATGTGTCTGTCGAGCTAGCTAGCTAACTGATCTCTAAGACTTTTCTTTAAAAAAAGCTAAAAATAAATGCATCCCAGAAGAGAGAAAAGAAATGAATGAGCAGGAATATATGTAAAAGGAGAGCCATTTGATAATTTTTTTTTTCTAATTTTAAGGTTTGGGAGGCTTTGGAGAAACTAAGGAGAATCAAGTATGTCAAAAACTAAAAGTTGGCCTGGCGCGGTGGCTCACGCCTGTAATCCTAGCTCTCTGGGAGGCCGAGGCGGGTAGATTGTTTGAGCTCAGGAGTTCGAAACCAGCCTGAGCAAGAGCGAGACACTGTCTCTACTAAAAATAGAAAGAAATTAATCAGACAACTAAAAAAAATATAGAGAAAAAATTAGCCGGGCATGGTGGCACGTGCCTGCAGTCCCAGCTACTCGGGAGGCTGAGGCAGAAGGATTGCTTGAGCGCAGGAGTTTGAGGTTGTTGTGAGCTAGGATGATGCCACAGCACTCTAGCCCAGGCAACACAATGAGACTCTGTCTCAAAAAAAAAAAAAAAAAAAAATGAATTAAAAGTTAACTATTAGCTGTAGAAGCAATGCGTTTAATGGAGATGGGTAAGAGTTCTTTAAAATGATTTAAGCAGGTATAATTTCTCATGAACTCTGAAAAGTCTGTAAGATTTGAAAGAACCATGTATAGCTAATTTATTTCATTAACGGAAAAATTAAGGTAAAGAATAAATAGGTTAAGTAGCTGGGAATGCATACTTGACTTAGGTAAGCTTCAGTGATTATTATTTAATAATTTTTGATTTGAGGAGAGAGCAATTGTCTTTCAAAGAATTTTATACAGTATCAATTTGCTTCAGAGTTTTTCACTGGAAAATTTGCTTCTGATCTTAGCCATTTGTAGAAATCAAAGGACCATTATAGCAGCAATGTGTATTATAAAGTACTGCCCGTTTATAACTGGTATTTAAATTTTCAGTTTAATACATAATTGTAATTCAGATTGTAAATCAGTAATTACATGACTTTATGTCAGTTTTTCAAAATAAAGTCCTAATTTCATTAATAATATTAGAGCATTTATTGCATGAAGATTACACTGAGCACTCGTAGAAGACACAATATAAATTATATAGGAGTGGGTGGAGCAAGATGGATGAATAGAACCTTCCAGCAATTGCCCTTCTGCAGGAACATCAAATTCAACAACTGTCCACAAAAGAAACCACCTTCAGAAGTTGTTCAAAATTCAGGTGAGTGACCACAGTACCTGGTTTTAACATTATATCAAGGAAAGAGGCACTGAAGAGGGCAGGAAAGATAGTCATTCATTGCCTACTCCATCCCTCCCTCATTCCCTGGCAGCACTGCACCGATACCAGGTGGAAAGAGAATCTGTGTGCCCAAGGGAGGGATAGTGAAGTGAATGTGGGACTTTTCATTGGAACTCATGGCCACCCTGTCAGAAGAAAACACAACACAGGGTACACTTCTGCCTGCACCCATGGAGCTAGTATTTAGACCAGCCCAGCCAGAGGGAAATCCTGCACTTCAGGGGCAGAAACCACTGAGTTCTGGCTAGCATCGCCACTGGCGGACAAAAGCAGCCCACTACCTGCATTAAATTTGAAAGGCAGTCAGGCCACTAAGTCTGTAGTCCTTGGGAATGTCCTACAGCTGTGCGTCTAACAGGCAAAATAGATTTCAAGACAAAAACTCTAAAAAGAGACAAAAAAAAGGTCATTATATAATCAATTCAGAAAGAGGACATAACAATTCTAAATGTATATGCATCCAACATTGGAGTATCCAAATATGTAAAGCAAATATTATCAGAACTATATAGAGAGATAAACCCCAGTACAATAAGCATTGGAGATGTCAACACGCGACTTTCAGCATTGGACAGATCATCCCAAACAGAAAATCAACAATTAAACACTGAACTTAATCTGCACTGTAGACCAAATGAGGTAATATGTATTTACAGAACATTTCATCTAAGAGCTGCAATATACACATTCTTCTCCTCAAGTCATGGATCATTCTCAAGGACAGACCCTCTTATCAGGCTACATTTGCTTTAAAAAATTAAGAAAAAATAAAAAAATAATAAAAAGGTTATACCATATGGTAGGACATAAAACATGTCTTAAAAAATTCAAAAAATTGAAATCATATCAAGTATTTACTCTGACCACAATGGAATAAAACTAGAAGTCAATAACAAGAGGAGCATTGGAAATTATACAAACACATGGAAATAAAACAACATGCTCCTGGATGGCCAGTGCATCAATGGACAGATTAAGAAGGAAATGTAAAAAATTCTCAAAACAAATGAAAATGAAAGCACAACATAACAAAACTTAAGGGATGCAGAAAAATCAGCACTAAGAGAAAAGTTAATAACAATAAATGCTTACATCAAAAAGTAGAAAATCTTCAAATAAATAATCTAATGATGTATCTTAATTAACTAGTTAAACAAGAGTAAACCAAATCCAAAATTAGTAAAAGGAAAGAAATGATAAAGAAAAGAACAGAAATAAATAAAATTGAAACCAAAAGGTAGATACAAAAATCAATGAAATACCAAGTTGGTTTTTTGAAAACATAAACAAAATTGACGTAACTTTAGCCAGACTAACTATGAAAAAAAGAGAAAAGACCCTAATAAATAAAATGTGAGATGAAAAAGTGATAGTGAAGAAATCCAGAGAATCATTAGAAACTACTGTGATCGATTATATGCCAAAAAATTGGAAAACCTAGAAT
Organism: Indri indri; assembly: GCA_004363605.1. NCBI lineage: Eukaryota > Metazoa > Chordata > Mammalia > Primates > Indriidae > Indri > Indri indri. Next base: position 15,268 of record RJWJ010030311.1, on the reverse strand, counting down.
AAATGGATAAATTCCTAGGCACATATAACCTACCAGAATTGAACGGGAAGAAATCTAAAACCCTAATAAACCAGTAACAAGTAACAAGATAGAAGTAGCAATAAAAAGTCTCCCATCAAAGAAAAGCCCAGCACCTGATGGCTTCACGACTGAATCCCATGGAATTTTAAAGAAGAACTAATATCAATCCCACTTAAACTATTCAAAAAAATCAAAAGGGAGGGACTGTTCCCAACTCATTCTATGAGGCGTCTATCACCATGATACCAAAACTTGACAAAGATACCATGAAAAAAGAAAACTATAGGCCAATATCTCTGATGAACACAGATGTAAAAAGCCTCAACATAACATTAGCAAACCAAATTCAAGAACCCATTAAAAACATCATTCATCATGATCAAGTGGGATTCATCCCAAGGATGCAAGTATGGTTCAACATAAATCAGTAAGTGTGATCTATCATATCAACAGAAAAAAAGGACAAAAAATAAATATGATCATTTCAATTGATACTGAAAAAGCATTCTGTAAAATTCAACATCCCTTCATGATACAAGCCCTCAGAACACTGGGTATAATACAATAAAAGTTATATATGACAGACCCACAACTAGGGCTATCCTGAATGAGGAATAATTGAAAGCCTTTCCTGTAAGATCTGGAACATGACAAGGATGCCCGCTTTCACCATTGTTATTCAACATAGTACTGAAAGTTCCAGCTAGAACAATCAGAAAAGAGAAAGAAATAAAAGGCATCCAAATTGGAAAAGAAGAAGTAAAATTGTCATAGTTTTCAGATGATATGATCTTATATTTAGAGAAATCTAGGATTCTATAAAAATATCAGTACTGATAAACAAATTCAGTAAAGTTGTAGGATACAAAATCAACATACAACATGCAGAAATCAGTAGCATTTGTATATGCCAACTGCTAATAATCTGAAAAAGAAACAACAAAAGTAATCCCAATTACAATAATTACAAATAAAATAAAATAAAATATCTGGGAATAAATTTAACCAAAGAAGTGAAATATTTCTACAATGAAAACTATGAAAGCTTGATGAAAAAAATTGAAGGGGACACAAAAAAATGAATAAATATATTCCATGCTCATGGATCAGAAGGATCAATATTCTTAAAATGTTTGTACTATCCAAGGCATCTACAGATTCAATGCGATCTTCATCAAAATACCAATGACATTCTTCACAAAAATAGAAAAAATAGTTGTAAAATATATGTGGAATCACAAAAGAAACAGAATAGCCAAAGTCATCCTGAGCAAAAAGAACAAAACTGGAGGAATTATATTACGTGACTTCAAATTATACTACAGAGCTATAGTATCCAAAATACCATGGTACTGGCATAAAAATAGACACATAAACAAATGGAACAGAAGAGAGAATCCAGAAATAAATCCATACATCTATAGTGAACTTATTTTTGACAAAGTTGCCAAGAACCTCCAGTGGAGAAAGGACAGTTTCTTCAATAAATGATGCTGAGAAAACAGGATATCCCTATGCAGAAGAATAAAACTGAACCCTTATCTCTCGCCATATAAAAAATTGAACCAAAACAGATTAAAGACTTAAATCTAAGACTTGAAACTATGTAACAACTGAAAGAAAACATTGGGAAAACTATCCAGGACATTGGTCTAGGCAATAATTTATTGGGTAATGCTCCAAAATACAGGTAATCAAAGCAAAAATTAGGTAAATGGGATTACATCAAGCTAAAAAGGTTCTATACAGCAAAGAAAACAATCAACAAATTGAAGAGAGAACTGATAGAATGGGAGAAAATATTTGCAAATGATCCATCTGACAAAGGATTTATAACTGGAATATATAAGGAGCCCAAACAACTCAACAAGAAAAAGCCAAATAATCTGATTAAAAATGGGCAAAATATCTAAACAGACGTTTTTCAAAATAAGACATAAAAAATGGCCAACAGATATATGAAAAAAATGGTCAACATTATTAGTCATCAGAGAAATGCAAATCAAAACTGAAATGAGATATCATCTCACCTCAGTTAAAATGTCTTTTATCAAAAAACAGGCAATAACAAATGCTGACAAGGATAAAAAGAAAGAGGAGCCCTCATACACTCTTCGTGGGAATGTAAAATAATGCAGTCATTATGGAGAACAGTATAGAAGTTACTCAAAAACTAAAAATAGAGCTATCATATGACCCAGAAATGTCACTGCTAGGTATAGATCCAAAAGAAAGAAAATCAATATATCACAAAGATATCTGCACTCCCATGACAATTCACAATAGCCAAGATATGGGATCAACCTAAATATCCATGAGTGGATGAATGGATAAAGAAAATGTGATACATATACATAATGGGTATTATTTGGCATAAAAAAGAATAAAATCCTGCCATTTGCAACAACATGATGGAACTGGAAAACATTATGTTAAATGAAGTAAGCCAAACACAGAAAGACAAATCTCTCATGTCCTCACTCATCTGTGGGACCTAAATATTAAAATAACTGATCTTATGGAGGTAGAGATTAGAATGAAGGTTACCAGAGGTTAGGAAGGGTAGCAGGGAGGGGATAATAAAATGGGGATAGTTAATTTGTGCAAAAATATGCTTAGATAGAATGAACAATATTTGATAGCAAAACAAAGTGACTATAGTCAACAATAAGTTATGGTATACTTTAACTAAAAGAGTGGAGTGGAATGTTCCTAACAAAGAGAAATGATAAATGCTTGAGGTGATGGATACTCCAATTGCTCTGATTTGATTATTATACATTGTATACTTATATCAAAACATCACATGTACCCTATAAATAAATACAAATATTTTGTACCTATAATAATTAGATTTAAAAAAAATTATATATAGATGCTGCTAAACTTATGATGCATTAATCTGGACATAGCCACATCTTAACTAGAGGAGTGTGCTGAATGCTTATCACTTTCACATCATCATATAGTCAAAAAATCGAAAGTAAAATAGACGTAAGTCCAGAGTCATCTGTGTAAAAAACTGGTAGGATACAGATTAAAGGAGCGTAAACCTTTAAACAAATTTGATAATGCACAGAATTATTGGAGTAGGGCATAGTTAAAAATCTCTTTACTTTTTTTTTTTAAAGCAATAAAATCTATGTATCATTATCCACCTGATGGCATTCTCAGTTGTGTGGTGCCAAATGGACTTGAAAGAGCTTTATGAATATTTCCCTATATGTTATGCAGCCTCTGTCCTGTACTTCTAATGATCTAGAAATGAGAATTATCATATTACTTGTTTAATCTTCAATAAAGCCTTTTATTTGGTCTAATGAAATAAAAGTTCTTCTAGAGTTATTATATGGATCATCCTCAGAAGCATAAGTCAGAAAAGGAAAAACACATAGCCTTACTTTCAAATCACCTAGAAAGTCGAAGATGTATAGAACTTTACATATTCCATCTTGAATATTATACCTTTTGCAGATGAATATTTTTCTTTGCTAAGCATATGCAAAGTAGTAGTACCAAAATATTTTTTGAGAATTACATATTTCATATTTCAAGTAAGCATTGATAAAATCATCTTGAGATAAATCACAAATTTGCTTTTCTGTTTTGAGTTAATATGAAGACACACACAAACACATATGTTTGTATATATATATGTTCAAGGGCTCTAAATTTCTTAATGCAGCCCAGTCAGTGAGGTAATGCAACCTGAAAAAGATCACTAATAAGATGTTGAGTTTGTTATCAGAATAGGAATGTCAGAACATTAATTGGATGATATTTTCTCTACCATATTGCTGCCCTTTTGTAGCACATCAGTTATGACAAAATTTCATTGGAGTGATTCATAAGTATCTTGCTCTCAAAATAGTTTGTGTAGCTTAAATTGACTCTTATCTTGCTATACAGTGGTTTGGTGCAGGTTTAGTTCATAGTTCCTCCCAGTCTAATGCTAGTTCCTTGCAGGTAGCAATGGTGCCTTACAATTTTGTACAGTAATGCCTAATGGTCCTTGTGAATGCATTTAATGACTCTGAAGTTTTACTGTTAACATATGCCTACTATGTGCTATGCCTTACGAGAGGCTCTGGAAAATAATATGCCAAATTACATACAACCCCTACCTTTAAGGGACTTTGAAATTTAGCTCTTTAAAATAACTATGTCTTGTTATCTTCTTTTGGTATAAACATACTTTTTGGTATACACAGCCTAGTATTTCCTCATTAGAGAGTGGAGCAAAACAAATGTTGAGCACTACTATATTGATTTCAAATGTGTGTGCACACACATTAGAAGTTCAATCATGGCCAAAAATTAATCATCACATTGTGAAAAGAAAAGAAGAAATATAATATATTTGAAAAGGCTGCACTGAGGTTCACTATATTTGAAAGTTGCTTTTAGACTGATAAAAATTTACTTCTGGGTTATCTCTTATGTAGTCCTTACTATCCTGACATACTTGAAAATATACTGTGTTCATTGATGTGTAAGAAAATAGAGTTCTAACAAATATGGGAGATGGAATTGCAGGGTTACTAACAAACCGTCAGGTCCTGGAGAGAACTGATAAGGACAAGGTTTAAATAAAGGAAGCTGTCCATCTAGTAGTGGTATTAAGAAGAGGCATAGAAAATTAAACTGCCAAATGGCAAACCTTAAATCATACTGAAGAGTTAGCTTCCTTATAAAAAAGAGGTTGTGTGCCACTGAAGTTAATTAAAGTCTTCGTACTTGCTAAGAAATGTTAAGATAGCTTCTGCTTACTGCCAAACATTTGAATGAAATAAATATATATGCACGAGGGCTGAGATGTTTAATGTTCTGCTTTAATATTAAACAGTGTATATCAATATATTCAGCCTGGACTTTACTATCAAAACTCCCCTCAGAATTTTTTATTGTAATTAAAAGTAAATTAATATTTCATTTTATTACTGGTTTAATTCAAATGGTATCAATTATGCAAGCACATTTGCAGAACATTAGTTTTAAACTTAGGGCTTTTACTAATTGGAAATTTATATTCTCAATTTAAGAAATTGAGCCTTCAAAGATGGGTTTTCTATATTATTATTACTCATTATTTTAAAATATTGGTTAAAGCAATTTTCATACAGTGTTGAAACAATCTGCATATTCAGCAAAAAATAAAAATAATAAGATTAAAATTAATAAAATCAGTTATATATTGCCCTTGTATCCCTATCTTTCTATCATTTTAGCAACAAACTTTGTGTGTTTGTGCATGTTTGTGTAAAACACTAAATACTATTTGATAAGATAATTTGGGGAAAATTATTGTATCAGAACAGATACTCAAAAATGATCTATATTATATGAATATCACACAGATTTTAGTTATTGTTGTTGAACAGTATTTCATAACAGCTTTATGTTATGGTATTTTATAGAGAGACTGCAAAAGAAATAATGATGTGAATCTTGATATTTATGAGCTTTATAGTAAGTGTTGTATATCTACCTCACTGTAATTCATAATTAATTTTTGAGTTTCCAAGTAAGGAAAATCTTGCAGGTCTCACAACCAATTTTGCTTCCTTAAAAAATCCGTTTGGATTTTATTTTGTTGTTGCTTTCAGTCTTATAATTGTTTACATTTTCTTCTACTTTGGATGTGAGAAGCTGGGAACTGAATCATATGCCATTATACCAACTGTTCAGAGTACATGCTATATATTCTGTATTAATCATGTGGTTGACTATATTTTCTGGAAATTATTTCACTTTTACTCTAATTCCTAAATATTTGTACACTTTATTGTGTTGTGTTTGTGAGGCAGTACAATGTAGTGTGTAGAATTTAGCACCAGGAATCTTCGGATTACTTTCGCTTTCACCAGAATTGATATTCCACTAAAACTCATTGTGATGTGACATCTCAGGAACTATTCCGATTGTTGGACATTTATTATAATTGGTATGTACCTTTTCCTTGCTTCTCATTGAATACTTTGAATATCCCTTGGGCTTTTCCATTTTACAGTTTTGGATCTTGATCAAATTACTTAGCTTCATGAAGACTTAAGATTCCTCAACTACAGGAAAGGGAAAATAATAGTCTTTAAGTGAGTTGATTGTTTTAAAGAGTAAACAAACTTATAAAATTAAGCTGGTTTAGCATAATGCTTATCATACAGAAGCACTCAGTTGTGATGATTATTCACAACGTGTATTTTTATGAGTTACTTCAAATCCTTTGCATAATCCTTTATAAAACTGAAGATTAAGACTGAGACTTGGGGAGAAAATAGTCACTTTGCTTATCAAACATTTATTAATTTGGGGTCCAATTTATTATATGTTTCAGTATATAATAGGATTTTTAATGTATACTCATGATTTGGTATTCATGTATAGTGTATATTTAAAAAAATTCTTTGCAATTTTGCTACCTTATATATTTGAGGTATGTTTTTATCATGAACTTATGTTTATTATTTTTCCCATATTTTATCTTAATTGATCCTTACAGCGACATTCTGAGATGGGTAGTCAATATCCTATTGCCAGATAAGCAAATGGCACCTTAACTCACAGGTCAACAAAATTACAGGGATATGAAACCATGGCCCAATTTTCTCATTAACATTTGAACATCTTTTCTACTAGATCTATAGCTATTCAAAATTCTGTCTGCTTACTATGAGAGGCAATGCTGCTAATATGTACTTATGTCTCTGCTACAGTGAATGAAAATCATAACCTTCCATTGACCTAGTCGCAACTGCAGTCGTATATAATTTTTTCTTACAATTAATATCCTTGAACATGAAATTATGAGTAATGTGAGGCCAGTATATAGATGATACTCAAATGGAGAATTGTATGTGATTGATCATGGTACTGTTTAAAATGTCATTCTCAGGCTGCGATATTCATTATTTCATAATTTTATAATTTTAAGTCTAATTTTATTTTATTATATTTATCCAAATAAGAATTATTAAGAAATTATGCATTTAGCATTTTCAAGGTGTTTTCATATGCATCTCAGCTACATCTCACAATATTCAACTTTATCTTATAATTGAAGAAACCGAAGGACTACCTTCATAAATGTTTCTAAATAACACATATCTTTGAAAATTCTATTTACTTGAATTTGACTAATGATATTTTCTATTTAAAATTTTGTAGGAGTCTGGCTCAGTGGTTCTTGCCTGTAATTCTTGCACTTTGGTAGGCTGAGACAGTAGGAGTGCTTGAGCCCAGGACTTTGAGGTTGCAGTGAGCTATGATGATGCCACTGCAGTCTAGCCTGGGCAACAGAACAAGACTCTGTCTTAAAAAATTTTGATAGAGTCAATACTATTTGCAGATAGTATGGGGGAAAAACAGCTAAAGGAAGCCAGCAAAATCACACAAAACTAACGCATCACTGCACCCTTCTTAAGATTTCCATAAGTTACCATTTTGCCATCTTTATTAAGAAGTTTAAATCTAAGACATGAAAACATAAGAATTCTAGAAGAAAATATAGAAAAAACTCTTCTAGATACTGGTGTAGGTAAAAAAAATTATGAGGAATAACCCAAGGGCAATCACAGCAACAACAAAAATAAATAAATGGGACTTGATTAAATTAAAAAGCTTATGCAGAGACAAGGAGACAATCAACACAGCAAATAGGCGACCTACAGAATGGTAGAAAATATCCACATGCTATACATCTGATAAAGGGTTAATAACCAGAATCTACAAAGAACTAAAGCAAATCTGCAAGAAAAAAAAATCAAACAACTGCATTAAAAAGTGGGCAAAGGACATGAACAGAAGCTTTTCAAAAGAAGAGAGACTAATGGCCAATAAACATATGAAAAAATGCTCAACGCCACTAATCATCAGAGAAATACTAATAAAAACCACAGAGTTATCGCCTAGCCCCAGCAAGAGTGGCTCTTATCAAAAAGGCACCAAATATTAGATGATGGCATGGATGGAGAGAGAAAGGAACACTTATACACTGTTGGTGGGAGTGCAAACTAGCACAACCTCTATGGAAAGTGGTATGGAGATTTCTCAAAGAACTAAAAGTAGACCTAACATTTGATCCAGCAATCCCACTACTGGGTGCAAAATTCATGGTACAATTGTGAATTGTGCCGCACCATGAATTCTTAATAATAAAACTAAGACAAAAATCATAACCTGGTGGCTTATTAAAGGGCTTTTAATTTTTTTCTTCTTCTATATTCTACTTCAATCAGAAAAATAGAAGGGAGATAGAAAGAGATAAGTATAAAACAGTACAACTTCTGCTGGCCAAATTTTAGCAACAGTGGGAACATGTTCCCATTGAAATGCATTTATCTGCAAATGTGGTATATGTATTTCATGGAGTATTATTCAGCCACAAAAAGTAATGGTGATCTAGCACCTCTTGCATTATCCTGGATAGAACTGGAACACATTCTACTAAGTGAAGTATCCCAAGAATGGAAAAACAAGCACCACATGTACTCACCATCAAATTGGTATTAACTGATCAACACTTACATGCACATATAGCCATAACATTCATTGGGTGCCGGCACATGGGAGGGAAGTGGAGGAGATGGATATATACATGCCTGATGGGTGCAGTGCACACCATCTGGGGGATGGACACGCTTGAAGCTCTGACCCGGGTGGGTCAAGTGTAATATACGTAACCTAAACATTTGTACCCCCATAATATGCTGAAATAAAAAGTAAAATAAAATTAAAAAAAAAGACATTTTGGAATTAAAAAAAAGGTGTTCATGGTGTACACGGCTCTGAAATTCAAATGAAAAGGACCTGGAAAAGGCATTAAATTCAAATCCACAATAATCATGATATGATTTTCACCATAAGTACATTTCTTAAAATTATGTTTATAGTCATAGAAATGAAATACCAATTTGTTTTAGCATCTCAGTCACCAAAGCAAAGAGTTAGTTATATTATAAAATAAAAGCAAATATTTTGCTCAACATAAACAGAGGTGCTCTGATATTAAAACAGGAGAAAAATATTTCCTTTAAGTGTTCAAAATATTCAAGTAGTTTGAATAAACATGTGATGCTATGTGAAATACCTCACGCATCCTATTTAGCCAAAAATGGATATAATAATGAGTTACAATACTATTGCTTCTGTTGTCTGATTCAAGTCCAAGTCCAGAGGCCAATAATAATTTTATGCATTAAACAGCAGAATGCTTTTTATTTTCTTTAACAACCAAAATTTCCTTGAGTGTTACATGATAAACTGTTTTAGGTTGAACTCCATGCAAAGTAGTGAGAGTGGGAAAAAAATCTATGGAGTTGATTAAGGACAGAGTTATAAACAATAATATAGTGAGAATAAGGGATATAATCTATTATTAAATTTGAAGAAATTTGACAATTGTGCATGGGTGTGAGTCAAGAGAATGTTTGGACAAAGTCAGTATTTTTACTGTGAAAACAATTCCTTGTTCTCTTTAAATGTTGGATATATAACAAAAGTAGATTCAAAGCAATTTAAATAAATTAGAGCTGCTGACATAGTTAATTCTGACCTGCCCCCTAGTGGACTTTCAAAGACAGGAATAAGGTGAGCAGGTAGAAACAGAAAAATGTCCTGTGACGTCACAGCTACTTTTTAACTTGTCCTTGTATAGCTTTTTCTGAGTTCTCTAACAGTGGGTCCTTGAATTCTGAGATGTATTTAGTACTCAAAAAACATAAGCCACTCTTTTCTTGTGGCTGGAAGGCATATACACTATTGTTTATAGATTAATGAGCTCTAGGGTTATAAAATTTCATGAGTAGAGCTTGTATTCTGTTTCCTAAAACTAGTTTGCTATAATTTTTAGAAAACAACCAGGATTTTCTTTCTGATGAGAGAGAGAGTGGAGAACAGGGTGCCAGTAAAGTGGCACATATTGGCACTACAAAGCAACTTGATGGCAACAAAATTCTTAATTGCAATAAAAATGAGTTTCTTTTCGTAACATAAAAATATGTGTAAGCCTATTAAAGACTATAAAATGATGTAACACCAAAATATCCTTAACTCTCCTGTCTCTATTGAAGCACTTATTCAAAAATTCCTACGAATTTGCTGATATAAATATATTATTGACAAAGTAAATAAGTGTTGGAGAATAGGCAAAGCTCCCATGCAGAATTCCAAATCATTTTTGTAGTTACTCTACTCTCAAGGAGATAGAGCACAGCTCCCCACTTCTTAAGTATGGGCTGCGCATAGGGACTTTCGTCCTGAGAGTACAGTACACAAAGGTAGTGAAGAGTAATATTGCAGTGGAGAAAGCTGACAAAGGCTACCTCGGTTAAGTGATCAAGATTAATATCAACAGTGATAAGTCAAGTTGATAGTGTTTCCTTGATAGGATATGATGAAACTGAAATCCATAATCCCAGTCTAATCAAATCAGAAAAATCTCAATTAAAGAACATTTCACAAAAATTCTGGACCAGTACTCTTCAAAACTGCCAGAGTTGCCAAGTAAAGGACAGTCTGAGAAACGGTCACAGCCAAGAGTTGCCTAAGGAGACATAAATGAGTAAGTGAGATGTGGTATCCTGAATGTGATTCTGGCACAGAAAAAGGACATTAGGGAAAAAAATTCTAAGGAAATGTTACTAAAATATAGACTTTAGTTAATATGACAATGTTTGTTCATTAATATAACACAGGTACCATACTAATGTAAAATATCAACAACAGGGGAAACCAGGCATGTGTTATTAATACATAGGAACTCCTTTTACTATCTTTGTAGTTTTCTGTAAATTTAGGAGTATTCTAACATAAAAAAGGTATTTTTCAAATCCCAAGTTACTGAAAATGTCAATTTTGAACTTTTAAAAAATTTCTTGGGTGACGATTATACCATTTCTCTCTCTTTTCTTTTAAGGCAGAGAGACAATGATGATAGACAGATGATAGACATAGACAGAATTTAATTTACCTTGGATTTTATAGGCAGTTTTTGCTCTTGTCTGGTAAAATACACATTTCTGAGATAGTACCTTTGGGAATATACATGTTTTTCAGTGTAACTGATTTTATAGATGAAATATTGGTAGGCAGCACATTTGTTAATAAGGGACCCCTTGTCTAATGAAAAATAGAACAACATAGATTGATATTATTTTATAAAGTTCACTTTTTCCTTCCTGTTCTATTTAACATATTTTCATTTCAATACAGTGTAAATTTAAATATATTCTCCTATAGAAAATTAGAGTTTAAGTCTACTTATACATGTTTGGAATATGTAGTGGATTTAGCATTTACTTAAGATGAAACTGCGGATAAATATAGCACACCTTGCTGGTACCCTATTCAAAAACTATTCTCCTGTTAGTCCCCCAGTTGAGTCAAAAGAGGGACATGCTAATTCTATGCCCAGTTTATAGGATCAAAATCAATCAGACTTTACCCCTTTCCTAATGACTGAGTTAGGCATGGTCATGTGACATAATTTTTGCCAAGGCAACATGGAGGAGAGACTTCTGAGAATCTTTTGGTAAGGATTTTTTCACTGATGCAAGAGAAATGCACATAAAGGAATAGTTCTTCTTCTGATACTTGTTTCCTGTCTGAATCCGCAACCTGAAATGATGGCAACTATGATGGGAATTGAGAAAGTCACTTGAGAAGATGGCTGTTTCCTGATGAATATTGGCTTTAATTAATTAATTCTGGAGACAACATTCCTTTGGACTTGTTAAGAGAGATTATAAATATTTCCTTAGTATTTGAAAACCATTTCCGGTAGTTTTCTGTTACAGAAACATAGACTCCTCAGGTATCTAAAGTTTAGTCTGGGTATCATGTATTTTTAAACCAATTTTCTATAGCACCTAAGTAAAAATATGTAGATTTTCCCTCTTAGTAAACAATTGGGAATATTTAGTAACTTAGTAAATATTTGGGAATATTATGTCTTAAAAGTTAACTGTGAATGAAAGTATAGAATTACTTTTTTAATTGATAATATTCTTTTTTTTTAAAGTTAACTTTTAAGTCAAATAATTGGCAGATTTTTGCCTTTTCATCATCTAAGTCTGTCAGAGAAATGGCCAGGTTATAGATGTAAAGAAATATATAATAGCATGCATGAGGTAGCTTAGTTTGTGTGCATTCAAGCTCAACACTTGCTAATATTCCATTTGTGTTTTCTGGTTTTTTACAAATAGATCCTTTTATTGGATAGATTACAAGTTTAAAAAAACACATTTTTAACTTTTTGAGACAAACAATGGTTACAACACCCTAATTAACCTCCAAAGTTACCAATAAGTACCTTTCAAAAATTATATCTACATGTAACCTGTGAAAATTCAAAAAACTTATTTTTTAAGGGTAAAGAATGGAGAGATGCTCTGCTAAAATTCTGTCTGAATTACTATGAAATTTAGTACTAGCCCAGTATTTGATTTGGACTGAATAATTGTGGGTTTTTTTTCCCAAGTAAATACCTTAAATATTTTATAAAGTTATTCCTCTGACATACTAGCTCTGAATCTCCTCTCCAGTGTTGATCTGAGAAGATAAAGACACAAACATACACACATACACACATACACACTCACACACACACCATTTTGTATATTAGGCTTATATTTTTAAGATTATATTAACATTGTGTTTTCCATATATTAAGTGATAACAGCATATGTGACTTTCCATGACTATGATCATGTTCCATATGTTGCAAAATTTAAGAAAAAATTAATACATAACCCTCAATCTCTCTAAATTATAACCTCATATATTTGTGTGATTTTGTTTGAATTTAAACCTTCAGAAAATATTAATAGCTACTTGTCAACTCGAATCCTTTTTGTTAAATGTATTTGTAAAATACATTTGAGTATTCTTTTTTAAAGCTTTGTTGATGAATGACTGATGTAAATAAATTGCTCATTTATAAAGTGCACAATTTGATAAGTTCAGCATATGTATACACTCATAAAACCATCACCACAAAGTAATGGATAATCTATCGCACTCAAATGTTATCTTAAGCCCCTTTGTTATCTGCCTTGTTGCTCCTTCTTATCCCTACCTCATGCAGAAGCACCAATGATCTGATTTGTTTCACAACAAATTACTTTGAATTTTCAAGAATTTTGTTTAAATTTGATCATAGAGTCAGTCTGTATTCTTTATTGTCTAATTTATTTCACTCAGCATAATTATTTTGCCTTCAACATAATTAACCATGATGCTGTATACATCTATAGTTCTTTCCTTTTTATTGCTTTGAAGTATTCCATTGTTTAGATATACTCTAATGTGTTAATCCATTCACTGGTTCACAAATACTTAGGTTGTTTCCAGTTTGGAGTCATTACAAAATAAATATGTTATAAAAACTCATGTACGAGGCTTTATATCAATATATTCTCTCCTTTTTCTTGAGCAAAAGCTAAACCTAGGACTACAATGGCTGAGTCATATGAGAGGTGCAACTGCAAAACTTTTTTCCATTCTTGTACCACTTCACGTTTCTACCAGCAGTTCTAACAGATGTGTGGTGGTACGCCATTGTGTTTTTAATGTGCAGTCCCTGAAACACTAATAATTACTAAGCATTTTCCATTCATATCTCTTGTTTTGTGAAATGTCTGTACAAACCATTTGTCCAGTTTTTTTTAAAATTCAGTTTGAGAGGTCTTTATATATTCTGGATACAATATTTCATCAGACATATGATTTCCTATCGTTTTTCCCAGTCTATGGTTCATCTTTTTGTTCCTTTAATAATGTCTCTCATACTGGGTTTTTTGAAGTTCAATTTTTTGATTTGTTCTTTTGGGAATTGTGCTTTTGAAGCTTTCTCTAAAAAATCTTTAATTAACCTAAGGTCATAAATATTTTATTTTACGTTTTCTTATAGAAGATCTATAATCTAATGTTTAGCATTCAGGTTCATGATCAATTCTGAGTAAAATTTATACACTGTTGGGGGTACGGATAGAAATACAAGTCATGCAGACCTGACTTGTTCAAAGACTATCTCTTCTCAATTGAATTTCCATTGTACATTTGCATTAATTAGTTGCTCTTATGTGGGTGGGTCTGTTGCTGGACTTTGTTCTATCTATCTATTTTTCTGTGTTTAGAATAATATCAATCCATTTTAATTACTGTAGCTTCATAAAAAGTCTTAAAATCGGGCTTTTACTCCCACTTTGTTATTTTTCAAAATTGTTTTGGTTATTCTAGGTCCACTGCACACTCATATTAATTTGAGAATCAGTTCTGAAATTTTCATAAATTTTTCAAATTGCCGGAATTCTGAATGTGATTGTAATAAAGCTGTAGATTAATTTGGGGTGAAATGAAATCTTAACAATACTGATCTTCTAGCCTGTGGACAAAGCATATCTCTCTGTTTCCCGACCACTCCAAGTCTTCTAATTAAAATGCCTTGTTGGGAGGTCCCCAAAACTAACCACCAGATTTGATGATTCATTGGGAAAACTCAGCATATATTTATACCAATGGCTGTGATTTATGATGGCAAAAGGATACATAGTACAATCAAAAAAGGAAAACAGCCCATGGAGCAAAGCCCAGAGGAAAGCAGGTGCATATTTCCAAGGGTTCCCTTTCAGTGATTCCTGCAGGGCACACTTAATTCTACCTGTACTGAGTTGACAAAGTGTGTGAAATGTTGCCAAATAAGGAAGCTCATGAGAGATTCAGTGCCCAAAGTTTTTATTAGGTGCTGATCGCATAGGCAGCCTCTGTCTAACACATACCAAAATTCCAGATGCCTAGAAGGAAAGCGGGTGTTCAGCATAAATTATACTGTTTGTACCAACAGTTTATGCACAGGGAGCCATTCCTATCCGTTAACAGTGGGAGGCCTCTTCAAACCCAAGTTCTCAGACACTAGCTAAGGGCAAATCTTGCAAGCAGGGCTTCTCAAGGTTAGCAGTCCAGGCCTGCTGTCCTAATTCCTTTCTGTACAAGTTCTATTGAGACAAAAAGTAAATTAAATTGAAATTTGCCCTCCTGATGTTCTGAAATTACAATAAAATAAAATCTATAAAAGCCATATCAGCAGCATTTGTCCCTTTTATCTGATTTTCACAGGATCTATGCTAAGAAGTATCCAACCAGATACTGAACAATTTAGATAAAATTCCTCTGGAGGTTTTAAACCATGACAATAGTTTGAAGATGTATATACAAATAAAAAATTGTATATAATCAGTTATAAATAAAAACA
>RJWJ010030310.1:0-19999 GCA_004363605.1 Indri indri | reverse complement strand
TGAAGTTAATTAATTAATTAACATATAATAGGCCTCATTATATGTTGTTTGGTGAATATTTTGTGACAGAATATATTTTCACCTTTAATACATGCTGGCGGGTGTCTTTATCTTATTGGTAAACTTTAAAATTGATTTTTAGGTAGTCTGCAGGAAGAAAGTAGGTAAGGAGGTAGGGGAGATAGAAAAGAGAATATTTATTGCTCCTCCCTTCCTCCTGGGCAGTCTTATATAAGTAGGATTTTTGTATTTAAATATCAAATTTGGGGTAGTCCACATAATCTTCATATTGTATATTAGTTTTAGCCAAAATAAACTGATGTTCTTGTAGATCATGAATGATCACTAATGGCAATTTCATATGGTTCAACAAATACATGGGAGGAAAAGTAAAATTCTGCAGAAACATACCATGAAAGAATGACAAATATTAATGTTTTAATTATAATATGGAACTAGAAATTAGGGAACTTTGTTGCTCATGTCATTTTGTTCTCTCTGCAATATTTATAGGTAATTTACTTATATGACCAAATAATTACTGTCACAGTTGAGCATCTACGTCACTGGAAAATTTCCTTAACTCTCCAGAAATGGCTTTTTCTTTTTAGTAAAATGATAATAAAACCCTACTTTCTTTATAGGGCTATTGACAGTAGATTATGAGATCATAAAAGGAAATAAATCTAAGAAATATTATATAACTCAGTGGATTATTATGATTAGCTTCTCCATAACAAGAACTTAGATAAATTTGTGATTTTCTTTGTTGCCTAGAGAAAATATTAGAAGTTGGAAGAATAAAACCACAAACCCATTGTAAGTATAATCACTAAGTAATCACTAAGATTTATTGATCACTGTTTATGTGGCAGGGTTTGCTATAGGTAGTCCCAATATTTTCTGTTATTTAGCCTTCACAACAACCTGATGATTATTATGACTTTGGTCCTATTAAAAGTCCCCTTTTATAGAAGAATAAACTGAGTCTCAGAGTAATAAGTAGATTTCTAAAGCTCTGAAGCCCCAGAATGTGGTGTTAAGCTTGGGTGATCTGACTCTGGAGACAGGTCCCTCAACCCTATGTCAAACAACTTGTCCTTCCTGCCTGCCCACACCATTTCCCTCCAAACGTAATTTTCATATATGACTTTCACTTTTTTCTTTCCTTCCCATAAGTCCTAATGTACTCATAAATATTTGGATTCAGTTACTGCCAGGCCAAATGAGGGAAGCGGGGATAAAGTTTTCTCCATATCCACTACCTGGATGCATTTTCTCATACTGTTGTGAGGGAAAGGAGCTTTCACCTATGGGACTGATTTCCCTGTGATCAACGCTGACCAGCAACACAGGGATTTAGGCCCACGGCAGAGGAAAATGGTGGGAGAAGACACCATATACCGAAAGGATTAGAGGTTAAATATACAACTTGGGCATGCTTGTGATACCAGCTGTCCCCACCTACACTTGTACAAGACAAATAACCCTTAAGGGAAAGGTTAACTGACATTGAAAAATATATAGCATATATAATATATTGAAAAAAATATATATCTCTTTACATGGCTTTAAAGATTTTTAGTGAAAAAACATTTCGGGAAAGACATAGTGGCAAACTTCCAAAAATAAAGTCAGATATGTTTTGTGAATTTTACTTCCCCATTTTAGGTGACTTGATAGCTGACTCAGTAAACAGATATATAATGTGTGGTTAGTGATTAAATACCATTTTTTCAGTACCTGATAATCAGGCACAAAATATTACAACAGAATAATTTATTATTAAATTTCACATCTTATATCTCATGCTCTTTTCCACTGGGAGCTTAGCAAGAACTTTTCACAGTTTCCTTCCACATGCAAAGCTTATTCAGTATAATAAAAGGTAGTCTCTTAAACTTGAAAATTCACAAAAGGGCATTACAAGATTGAGATCCTGGGTGTGAGAGTGTTTTCGACTCATTCTGAAAGAATAAATGTCTTGGCTGAGATAGACGTTCTCAGGAACTCTCACTTTTCCTGGCTTTTGGAAGTACCTAACTGATTTGTGTCATTGAGTGCAAGCCAACAAAGCCATAACAAAGGTCACAGGATGTGGCATGCTTGATTGCAGCTATTATTTTTCCCCCTCTGGGGACAATATCATAGTAGGTGCCCTGCTCCTGCAACATTTTCAGCAAGTGCCTGACGTCAGCCCAGCAAACCCAAGTGAGGTTCCAGGATTTTGTTTTACTTTTCATGTAATTTTCAGCTGGAAGAACTTTGGTACCTAATCTGTAGTACTCTCATAAATATTACCTTAAATTGCACTTTAGATTTTTTTTTTTTTATCCAATGGTTCACATGGATCATTTGTAACCTGAGGCATGTTCCTTTATTTACTGTGTAGCTTTTGCGTAATAGAAATACTATTTTATAGACACTACTTCCTGCATTAATTCATGTCTGTCGTTGCTCTCCTATTAGTTTTTCTCTAATATGGCACTCAATTTGTGATGGCAAGATTCCCTAGATTGGGGATTAGATGTTACATGAGTATTTTCTAGTTAAACGAGTAAACTTTCCCCTCCTTTTCTCTCCAATCATAAGGGCAGCTGTGTTAAACTTCCTTCATGTCATCACCTAAGAATATCACAAAGCAAAAATAGCTATTAAGTCAATCTGTATATTGTACATAGATCCAGCCAAGGTCAACAGTCTTTTTAATAGAGTGGAAAAAATTGATGGTGAATATGAGGTCTGTCCGGAAAGTATCCAGCCATTGTTAATACAGAGAACAGTTAGTGCAACATCGATGTAACCTGGCAGCCAAGGAGAGTGGACTGTGCATGTGTGAGCAACGATGACTTTACCGTACTAATCAGTGGGGCACTGGACGCTGTTGAGTGAGCGTGTGTGCTGTGTGGCCCTTGCATTCAAAATGACTGAGCGAGTAGAGCAAGGAATCTGCATCAAAGTTGGCATTAAGCTTGAACATTTCTCCGTGGAAACTATCCGAATGATTCAGAAGGCTTTTGGGGACAATGCAATGAGTGCAGCGCAAATAGAAGTGCGGCACAAACGCTTCAAAGATGGTCGAGGATCTGTTGAGATGACCCACGTTCTGGAAGGCCTGCAACAAAAAGATCAACCGAGAATGCTGAACGTGTGCAGGCTGCAATCAACAAAGATCAGCGACTGAAGGTGCCAGAACTAGAAGCTGATCTGGGGATTCCCCGAACTACTGTGTCAGAGATTTTGACACAGGATCTTGGCATGAAATGTGTTGTGGCAAAATGTGTTCCATGGCTTCTGCTACCAGAGCAGAAGGAACATCGGGCTGCATTTGCTAATGACTTGCTTCAAATTGCTACCAATGAACCAGATTTCCTCAAGAAGGCAAAAACCCTAGATGAATTGTGGGTCTACCGCTATGATCTAGAAACAAAGACCCAGTCGTCCCAATGGAAGTTGCCTGGTTCTCCATGCCTAAGGAAGACGAGATAAAGTCGCGGTAAGATCAAGACCTTGTTAGCTGTTTTTTGACGGGAAGACGTTGTCTGTCCATCATTACGCTCCTCCAGGCCAAACAAATAATGAGGAATACTACTTCAGTGTTCTTCATGGGTTGAGAGATGCAATACAAGGGCAATGGCCACAGCTATGGGCAACTGGTGATTGGCAGCTTCATCAGGACAAAGTGCCTGCCATGACAAAGTGCCTGCCTATGCATCCCGTCTCAGGCAGAGTTTTTTCGTGAAACATCAAATCACCCAGGTGATTCAGCCCCACCTACAGCCCAGATTTGGTGCCCTGTGATTTCTGGCTTTTCTCAAAACTAAAATCACTTTTGAAAGGGAAGAGATTTCAGACCGTTGATGAGATTTAGGGAAATACTAGGAGGCAGCCGATGACAATTCCAACACAGGATTTTGCAGAGTGTTTTGAACAGTGGAAGAGACCCTGGGAGAACTGTGTGAGGTCCCAAGGTGACTACTTTGAAGGGGACTGAGTCGTCATTGTACTATACACAATGTTTCTTGTATCTTCTTCAATAAATGTCACTATTTTTCATTTTATGTGGCTGGATACTTTCTGGACAGATGAGTATCTCTCATGATTACATTCAAATATTTATCCAACATTCTGAAAATAATTAATGAGCAGCTTCTATTCCCTAGTCCCCTGTCTGGGGATCAGGATTCTATAGTAGAAAGAGATGAAAATTCTTTCCTTCACAAAGATTAGAAACATAGGAGTTGGCTTTGCTGGAGTCAAAGAGCTGTGTTAGATATTTATAATGTGCCTTCTCAGATCAAATAGTAAGTAATAATTTGACTGAAGTTTTGTAGGGAAACTTAAAAATAACCTAATCATATTTTTTAATATTATAGAAGGCATCAAGGAATGATACTATTTATCCAAGGTTATCACAATGTGACAGATGTTTAAGATCAAAAATAAATTTGTTTTCAGTTAGAAATTTTAATTTTAAATAGCATATATATCCATAGTTTAGTTTCAAAAATAGAGGAATATAAGAGTTGCTGGATAATATTTTGAAATAATCAATCGTTTTGCATTTTCACTAATTAATTTTACCACACAAAACCTCTACCATTATAATTAGATTATAGAGTTGTAGGTTTCTCTAGGAAAATGTTGGTTCTCTAAATCTTGCACCAGATTTGTAGCAGAGCACATTCTGATTCTCAGTTTATCTAATTGTAATACTGCCTCCTCAAGATATTCAGCAAATATAACTGACTTATGTTAACTGGTTCATATTGTACCAAACATTGTATCTAACTATGAGACTCAATTGAAAGGTTGGTAGCTGTGTTATGAGGCTAAGTACATAGAGAGTGTAGCTTGACATCATCTCTTGCACCCAAATGTGTCCATGCGATGATTGGGGGGGTAGAGTTTAGAACTTAACACCTGATACTTTGCAAGAGCTTATGATGCAACTGCTTTTAGGTGTGTGCTCTCCTGTCTGTTTTGTATTTTTTACAGTTAAAGAAGCTGATGTCTAGAATATATTATGTCATATAAATCTTTTCTTATCATATGAAACATTTAGATAATTTCAAACCGAGTACCAAAGGATAGCGTGTCAGTTGTCATGTAGCTTGTCAGTAAATTCCCCAATACCTTCACTTCACCTTTTTATGCAATCATTGTACCTGACCCAGGAAAATAAGATATTACAAAGCAAATAGAAAATAGCAGACGTTTACAATAAGAAGAAAATTTTAACATATCTCTGACTCCAAATACAACAATCCTAAATAAGTATTTGCAGATATTACAAAGTTCCTTATTCATAACTGCAAAAAAACACTCGAAACACATATGCATGAAACCAAAACAAACAAACAAATAAGGAAGAAATGAAATAAAAATTAAACTCAGGAAATAAATTGTAAAAGAAAATAAATTTAAAAATGGGCAAAAAATAGATTTGACCAAAAAATGTAATAAAGCCACTGAAAAATAATAATGCATAGATTAAACCATTTTAAATGACATGAAATGCTTCAGAAGGAAAAGTTTTTTATCTGAAAGTTAAGTTTAAAAATCCAATACATTTTTAATGGAACTCTAAAAAAAAAAAAGCAATGCTACATAAATATTTAACACTATGATCTATCTCATAATTACTTTGGGAAATAAAAGAAGACTTGAATCTACATTTTTAAAAGACCATCTGTATCTGAAAAAAATGTAACTAGATCTTTTAAAAATCAAGACCTAATCTCATAAAATTATTGGATGTTAATAATAAATAAAAATAAATTCTGAAGAGTCTAAGAAAAAAGCTCAAGTCCCCATCAAAGGAAAGAAAATCAAGTTGATATTATACTTTAATGAATTCAACTCTTTCAATAAAATCAAGGCAAAAAATAAAAAGAAAAATTTTATATCCAGCTAAGATGTCCTTCACAACTTACCTCCATAGAACAGTCTTCAATATGCAAAACTTCAGGGAAATATGATGTTCATTAAAGATGCTAAAGAATCCACTAAATGATCTGGTTCATCCAGTTAAATATTAATAGGAGAAAATTTCTAAAGCAACTGATGGATGGAAGTGAATATGTGTAATCACAGATCTAATACTAAAAAAAATGTGGATCCATGATTGAAAAAAATATGTAAAAGTTATATGTTATAGTAAAACGGAAGTATTGTAATGCAAAACTGGGTTGAGAAAGGTAAACAAAAATGGAACATAATATAAGGTATCATTGTTACACAGGTAATAGGTGGTAGGCAAACAAATCACATAAAACTGACACCAAATATCAGTAGCCTAAATAAGGAAAAAAGGGAATGAAAGCATTATAAAACATATTAGTACATGTAGAGAAAATAGTACAAAAATGCAAGCATTTCTAGTGGCTCAAAATAAAGCTAAATAACTAAATAAATCGAAGTCCACATGAAGAAAAAAAATCATAGAATGCAATGAATAATGCTGTAAGTTAATAACAAAGAAATGCCTTTTCATCTAGAAATTTAACAATTCTCTAACAAAGTATTGGAGAACATGGACATAAAATTAAAATTATTTTTAAAAATTAACAATGAAATACCACATATACAAATTATAGGATTTATTTCAAACTATGAAAAAAGGAAAATTCATAGCCAGAAACATGCATTTTAATAAAGATGAGAGAGTTAAAGTAATTTAAATTAATTTCTAACCTGGAAAGCTCAGAAAAGAAAAAAATGAAAGCAAAGAGAATACCAGGAAGGAAATAATAAATACAAATATAATATTAATTAGGTAGAAATAGAATTAATGATTAAATAAAAATCTGTGTTGTTTTACATCGGCACAGTAGAAACCACTGACTAACCTATTCCATAAAAAAAATTAGAAAGCGCAAATAAATGAAGAGAGAACATGATAAAGGGGAAACAACTATTTAAAGATGCACTTAAAAAAATTAAGAAACAATTTTAAAAACTTATCTGGAGATAAATAGAAAAAATAGATAATTTCCTAGGAAATGTAATTTACCAAAAGTGATACTACTGGAAGTTAAAACAAATTTTTACTGAACAACAAAAAAATCAGAGACAAATATTGAATAACTGTTTCAAATGAGACACTAAACTAAGGGAATTCTGCACTTTCCAAAGCCCAAAAGTCTCAGTTACGTAACTTTCTCCATAGCATAAAAAATGAAGCAAAACATTCAAATTTTTATAAATATTACTTCATATCAAAAATTTATAAGTATAACACAAAAAGAAAATTATAGATTAATTTTACATATGAACATCAATGCAAAAATCCTAAATAAAATATTGGCAAACAAAGCAAAGAGACAGAATATATCATGGATAATGGGACTTATTTCAGAATTTTAAGTATGTTCACTATTAGGGCAATCATTGATAAAATTCTCTCCACGAATAAATCAAAAGAGAAAGTGGATTCTCATCTTAGATGCTGAAAAGACCTTCAGTAAATATTAGCCCTTGGATAAAATGCTAATATCCCTAATGTACAAAGACAATGTAAAAACGTGGAAAATATTAAAGAACAAACAACAAATCTGACAAAAATATGAATAGATAATTAAAAATAAATACAAATGACTTTTGAACATTAAAAAATATTGTCACCTTCAGTAGTAATAAATAAAATGCAGGTTGAAACTATACTAAAATAGCACTGCTCATTTTGTACATTGACAAAAACTTTAAAAGCTGGGTAAGATAATTCCATTGGCATTGCTGTGGAGAAACCTGCATTCTCATTCATTGCTGGTGGTGGTGCCAGATGGTATGTGCACTGAAGAGGAATTTTGCAATATCTAATAAAAGTACATTGTCAATTTTCCCTCTGATGCAGCAACTTCATTTCTAAGAGTTAACACCAAAGCTACAAGGTATGCCTCCACTAATACAGGGGGGAATGTGCATTGTTCATTGTGATATTATTGTCATTTGCAAAATACTAGAAACTACATAAATACACAGTAGTTTGATTGAAATAATTATGGCATATACACAAAATGGAATGTTGCGTGTTTCTCAGAAAGAAAAGGAAAGATCTATACAATATAGAGCAATTTCCCGGACACATTGCGAAGTGATAAAATCATAGATAGAATGTGCTACCTTCCTTCATGGTTATTCATGCCAAAAAAAAAAAAATCACAGAATGTATAAGCCAGAAACAGTGAAGTGCAAAGGAAATTTGGCAACATAGTATGTGAGGTAAGGAAAAGAGTAGAACTCCTCTGAGCATCCCTTTTAATGTAGTTTTGACTTTTGAAGTATATTTGATGATGGACTCTTACCACTGTTAAGGAAGAAAATCACACCAGACAAGATAAGCACAAGAGTTGATTTTAGTCAGATATTACTGCCAGCAACAGGGAAAAGAGTACGAATCAACGCTGAATACTCAGTTCCTCCAAGACCAAGAACTAGAAAGTTTTTAAGACCTAGAAGTTAGGGAAGGCTTAGGCCCTCTGTGTTTGCTGATTGGCCTTATCCAAAAGAAGAGTAAATTTTCTCCTAGCTTCATGATTGGAGGTAGCTTTAGAACTTAGAGCAAGGTGCCCGCCTGAAGTTAGGCTCCCACAGAGAGTGGGAGGGAGGGGCTCTATCTTCCTGGATGATTACCTTTCAAAAGCAAGGCTCCTAGGTCCTTGAGAAAGACATTCCTGGGTTGTAAAGTGGCAAGAAGCTTTTAAAAAGATTTACATTTCAAAGGTACAGAGATAGGACTTAGAAGGAGAAAATTTACAAGGTCAGCACCTAAAGACAGGAAGAAACCTGTCTAACACTTACTTAAGCCGGGGAGAATGTTAAGATCTTCTTTGTTATTACTTAGCTCTATATCAAATTGATTAAGATAAAGAAGGTATATTAGGGTTCTCCAGAAAACAGAACCAGAACAGGTTTTATAGATATATAGAAAGAGATTATGAGGAATTGGCTCAAGCAATTATGGAGGCAGAGAAGTTGATGATCTTCCATCTGCAAGCTGGAGCCAGGAAAGCCCATGGTGTATTAATAGTTTCAGACCAAACCCAAGGGCCTTAGAACCAGCGGAGTTGATGATGTAATTCTCAGTCTAAATCTGAAGGCCTGAGAACCAGGAGCTCAGATGTCAAAGGGCAGAAGAAGATGATGTCCCAGCTCAAACAGAGAGTTTGTCCTTTTTCTGCCTTTTTTGTGCTATTCATTGGATGGGATGATGCCCACCTGCATTGGCGAGGGTGATCTTCTTTACTAGTCTACAGACTCAAATGCTGATTTCTTCCAGAAACACCCTCACAGATATACCCAGAAATAATGTCTTACCAGCTGTCCGGGCTTCCTTATCCCAGTGAAGTTGACACATAAAATTGAGCACCACAGAAGGTAAAACATGATCCAAGAAAATTTAGAATACAGTATTCTGACTGTACACACTCAGTGGGATAATTTCTAAACACAAAAAGAAGTGCAAAGCAATATTGTTTCTATTTCAGTTGGTTTGTTATTGGCACTGTTATCAAAACAGTGATTTTGATAAAAATTTGTTTATTATTGGGTTGAGCAAGTAGTAAGTAAAAGCAAAATGTGTGCGGTAGGTGATAATCCAATCCTGGGGTGAGGTAAGGGCAGTTATCAAGGAAGGACTTTACTGGGAAAATTGGGGGTTTGGATATAAACTATATATTGGGTAATATTGCATCGATGTTAATTTTCTTGCATGTGATAATGGTATTTTGGTTATGTAACAGAATGATGAGATATTTAATGATGAAGTGACATGATTTCTACGTTATATTCTTAAAATTTCAGAATTGTAGAAAGAGAGAGAGAGAGAACACAAATGTGGCAATGCAAGCAATTCACATTCACCTGGGTAAACCTGCATAAATGATGTTAGTTGTACTATTCTGTCAACTCTTCAGTATGACTGAAATTTTCCAAAATTTTAAGTAGAGGAAAATTAGCCCTGCCCCCAAATAAGGTATAAAGTGAGTTACAGAAAAACTGCTGAAATAATTATTTCCTGAAGTAAAATGAGGAAAACAGCCTATGTAGAGACTATTATTCGAGGTTTAGTAAACAATGAAATAACAAGAAAATGAAATTATAGTCTTTCGGTTGCCAAACAGGCTATTAAAATTCACAGAGGAGACAATGGCCTTAAAGACAAAAAGATTTTCCTTGTTAGAGAGAATGTCTTGATTTTTGGAAAATTGGGCTTTGTGTTCCCCACAGGTCTTGACACATAAATGTGTGCCAAAAAAGCAGAAATGTCATATTTTGGATTATTCAATTTTATTAATGCTTGGAGCACCAACACCATGTAGATATACATATATGTATAAATTGTATGTATGTAATTCCATACTGATATATTATATGCATTAGAAATTTTGCACAATACAATTGAAAAGAAGGAAAACAGGTAAATAGAAATAGAAGTTCAAACATGAATCATTTCAAGTGCCCCTTAGGCTCTATGCCTTGTGCTTTGGAGAACACAGATGTTGGCTTTAGAAATACTCTGCGACAGTGAGGAACTTTGGTTTACAGCTCCAAATGAGAAAAAGTTAAATGGCTGATGGAGAATTAATTGGATGTAGCAACAACAGATTTAATTGCAGATGGAAGTTTTTGAAAGGTGATTCACATTCACCAAGACAGAGCTTTGATGGGGTGTGACAGGGGAAGAAACTCCAGATAATTTTGACAGAATTCGAGTGTGGTGGGTCTTGTGGCTGTCTTTCAAAGGTGCAGCCCAGAGGCAACCATGGACCTCTTCCAGAAGCTGTGTGTCCCACCCTGCACCAGAGAATCAAGTAGCTTTGACAAAGTGAGCCACATGGCAGCGAGGACATAGTGGCTCCAGTAGATGGATGAAAGGGAAGGCAGAATCACAGGGTCCAGGACACAGTGCTCACACCCAACAGGCTGATGAGGGGGGAAAGGGACTCTTGAGTGGAAGATGAAGATGTCAGGGTATAATGTAATTGACTGAAGTTTAATTTTAATTAAAAGAGTTTTAATCTTAAAATAAATTTGGGAAAAAATTGAATTTACTGACTTTTCTTAAAACTGAAAAGAGTTACTTTTTTTCTGTTATCAAGTAGAATGGAATTCAAAGTCAAAATTAAATTGTTATAAAAAAGTTTCATTTTACAAGATTAAAATTGTGAAGTGAAAATCCCCATCTGCTACCCAAAGAAAATTAAATTTTTCCTTCATCCTGCCACCAGAAATAATCACCATTAATTTTATGGGAACTTACTCCTACCTGTTGGAATAATAAAAATAAAAGTCTTACAGATATACATCAAATATGTAGTATTCGGGAAATATTTGTGGAGTCCCGAGTTGTCTAAGTGTTGGAAACATTGTGGTAACAAAATAAAACAAAAATTCCTGTGCTCTATTCTCAAAGATTTGTGAGAAACCTTCAAGTTGACTATTTTAATTGAGGTCAATTGTTAAATATGTTTTGGCAAATGAAGGGTAGCATAAACTTAAAAATCATGTGACTTCTTAGTCCTAGGCAATGTCTTGCTAATATAGAGACTGTTGTATATTGATTTTCCTGAAGCAGAATAATAATGTATGCTCCGGTTTGGATATGGTTTGTTTGGTCCCATCAAGTCTCATGTTGAAATTTGACCTCCAAATGGGAGGTGGGTCTTGGTGGGAGGTGTCTGGATCCTTTAGGCAGGTCCCTAATAAATGGCTTCCTGTCATTCCCTCTGGGGAATGAGAGTTCTCCCTTGAGAAGTGGAACCTCCCTCGCCCCCTTGCTTCCTGTTTGGTCATGTGATTGGTCAACAATGGCTCCCCTTCTCCTTCCACCATGAGCCTGGAGCAGATGCTGGTGCCATGCTTCTTGTCCAGCCTGCAGTACTATCAGCCAAATAAACCTCTTGTCTTTATAAATTACCCAGCCTCAGGTATTTCTTCATAGCAACACAAATGGACTAAGAAAATGCACACCTCCCTCACTTTCTCCTTCCTCCTAAAAGCCAAAATAAAAAAAAGCAGACAAGAACAAAAAAAAAAGGCCTGGAATATTCATGCTCTGCTCTCATCAGTGGCCCCTAAGGAAGGGTGCAGGTGAGATACTAGCATGGAATTGAAAGGCCAAGCCTTGGCTGACTCTGGCCAGTGACTTTTTCAATTAAATAGAATGTTCAAGGATATTATCGATCTGGTTACCTATGGACTTGGAATGCCTTGATTTTTTTTTTGAGTTTTATTTTTATTTTAAACATATTTCATTATATTTTTATTCATTTTAAATTTACCATTTTTAATT
The DNA here is from genome assembly GCA_004363605.1 of Indri indri. Lineage (NCBI taxonomy): Eukaryota > Metazoa > Chordata > Mammalia > Primates > Indriidae > Indri > Indri indri. The sequence goes on along the minus strand of RJWJ010030310.1, from coordinate 7,704 downwards.
TACGTTCTGATTTTTCCAATGGTTGAGGCTATGTTAAAAATCATGGAAAAGCAATATGTTGACATAATTCTGAAAGTGTCCAGTTATTAGTAAAAAAATTCAATCATAGGAAGCTTTTTGAGAATTCTATAATAAAGCTGATTTCTACAAAATGAAATTGAAGAATCAAATTCAGATATATATATATATATATACATGTATATATATATTTAAATATAGATTATGTTGAATATCCAAGGAAAATCTTTCTCTTAAATTTCGATAAATGGACTGTCTTGGATATTTCATGTAAGAGTTTTTTTTAAGACAACAGGATAATATGAAAAGGAGAAAAGGTCCAAATGCAAATAGATCATTTCTTTTTTTGTTTTCCTCGTGGAGGAATTATGTTCTCTAGTGGAATATATCAAGTACTAAATGTCTGTCGGATCCAGGCAGAAATTACCCCCTGGCTGTTAAAAGCCCTTTGGAGACCTGTCAGATGAATTCGAGGTAATTTTTATATTATGTCAGTTCAAGTTCCTTTCATATTTGTCTGTTCTAGTTTTTGCTGCTTCCAAATTATTTTACAGATTTTTAATGTAAATTATTTTTTTCTTGGCAAGCAATTCCTTTTTCTCACAGTCTACTATTTTACCATAATTTTAGGCTCTTGATTTATTGACTTATTACTTAATATTTTTGTTAATTTCTGTTTAGAAAACACTAGAGGGAATTTTCTTCTGCTTGTTGGAGAATCTTCTTTCACTCTGGGTTTCTTGTCAGACACCTGGAATCTATTTTTCCTTTGAAATTATGTATATACGTGTTGTTCATTAAAAAGTCTGTAAGTGAGCACACACCATGCTTCACGTGCTGGGCATTGTGCTGGATTCTGGAGAAACAGTGGGGACCAAGGCAGACAAATCCTTGTCATCATGGAGCTTACATTTTACTGGGGAGACAGACAATAAAAAGATGAGTTAAATATATAATATATTAGATAATAAAAAGACCAAAGGAGAAAAAACGAGAAAGAAAGAGATTGTGGATATTGTTTAAATTTTAGAGAATGTGGCCAGGGAAGACATTACTGAGGATGTGACTTTTGGATGCAGACCTCTTACGTCTCCGTTACGATGTGTGAGCCAGAAATAGCTTCCCACTTGTAGTGAGAGGGCTCAGCTGAGTTGGGACTGTCCTGTCTGGGGAAACGGGCTTGCTTTTCTCTTTGGAGAGCCCAGTAATTGATTCGTGTAAAGCCCTCTCTACTAGCAGGTGGTCACTTGAGTTCTTTACCTTGCTTAGCACAGAATTCTTGAAACTGGTCTTGTTTGGGCCCTTTTTTTCTAGTAGAACAGAAATTAAGAATTTTCCCTTGTGGTGCCTTTTTCCCCTTGGTTTTTAAAGAGAATTTTTAAATTTAAATCTTTATCCACCAGGAATTTAGTTTTGAATAAAGGAATAAAACTCCAGCTATGTAATTTTCTTAACTATATTAAAATGAAGGAGAAAAAATATCTGCATAGGAAAGAAAATCTTCAAAATGTAAAACCAATTGACCTAATAATGATGAATATTTGCAACATTATTATCAGGGATAAATGGCTATTTAAAACCCTGTAGATGATTCCTGCATATTAATACAAAAAAATTACAAGGGAAACCAATTAACATACAGTAAAGTAGGCACCCATGAACAAACAGTCCTCAAAGAAGGAGATATTTATTTGATTTAAGTATGTGAAAAGATACTAAAACTCACATACCATAAGAAAATGAAAATTAAAACTACAGTGAGATAGCTTTTGCTTTCAGGTGTCAGCTTAGCAACAATCAAAAACCCTGATAGTAGACTTGGTGAAGGTGTGGTCTATGAGGCTCTCTTGCATATTTGGTGGGATTCTAGACTGGTACATCACCTGTGACACACAGACCCCAGGTGGCCCTCATGATCCCTGCCTCTTGGTAATCAGGCCCTTGAGTAATCCCCTTGAGGGCCGGTGTGACCTGTAACTTTTTTTTTTAAGCAAGAGAATACAGCAAAGGTGACAGAATATACTTGATTACATGTATATGATTGTATTGCGTAAGATGTAATGTAACTCCCTTTTTGCTGAGAGATTGTCTTGGCTGGATTTGATGACAGAGATGGCCAAGTTAGGAGGCTCACAATGTAAAGAGATGAGGGTGACATCTGGAAGCTAAGGATGACCTTCAGCCAAGTCTGCAAGAAATTGAGACCCTCAGTCTTTAGGTGCAAGATAATAATATCTGCCAAAAACCTGAATGATCTTGGAAGAGGATCCTTTCCCAGATGAGGCCCTAGTCCCAAGTGATACCTTGATTGCAGCCTTGTAGATCAGCAGTCCCTACCCTTTTTGGCACCAGGGACCGGGTTCTTGGAAGACAATTTTTCCATGAAGGGGGGTCGTGGTGGTGGAGGGCTCAGTCCGTGATGGGTGATGTGGAGCGGCTGTTAATACAGATGAAGCTTCACCTGCTAGCCCACTGCTTACCTCCTGCTGTGTGGGCCAGTTCTTAAGTTTCTTGGAAGACAATTTTTCCACGGGGTAGTGGGAAGCTCAGGTGGTAATGCTGTGATGGAGAGTGGCTGTAAATACAGATGAAGCTTTGCTTGCTCACTGGCAGCTCACCTTCCTCTATGTGGCCCAGTTCCTAACAGGCCACAGACAGGAACCTGTCCACAGCCAGTGGGTAGGGACCGCAGTTGTAGATAACTCGGCTATACTAGGTCTGGACTGCTGTCACATAGAAACTGTGAGAAAATAAATGCACATTGTTCTAAGCCCATAAGTTTCTGATGTTTTGGAATGTGGCAATAGCTAATTCAGCATGTATGTACAGAAATTTGATGATATTTATACAAAGAAATATTAATACACAATGTTGAACCAGTAATTCCTATTTCAAGAATTTATCTTCCAGTCGTAGTATGGATAGTCATAGTATAGATATGTACAAAGATGTATGTATGAAATGAAACATTGTGGCAAGTTTTGTAATAACAGTAGAATGGAAAAAAATCCCCAATGCCCATTAATAAGTATCTAGTCATCTATAGATAGATTATGGTATAAACACTAGGGAACATGACAAACAACAAGGATAGTATGTGTATTAAAAAGCAATCTCCAAGATGGTTTTAAGTAGAATAACAGAGTGCATGAAAGTGTATGAGCATGCTAATATCTGTAAAAGGGAAAAATGATACACAGAACTAAGCCTGCATGTATGCAGATGGTCTCTGGAAAAATATATGAAATTAGTAAAATGGGCCTCTGTGAAAGGGTGAGGGGGCCTGGGGGACATGGTTGAGAAACAACTTTGGTTTTTGCTTTATTGTGTATCTTTTAGATTTTTAATTATGTGTGTGTATTTCATATTCAAAAAAGTTATTGTCTTTAAGTGATAGGGACTAGAAACAGAATTTACAAAATAATGGACTTATTATATTAAGCTTCTTCAAGAAACTGTAGCTAACTAATATTTTCCAAAATGTGTGAGTACAGGTATAGTAAATTATTTGATGGTTAATGTATTTGTGAAATTCTTGATGCTGTTGATCTTGTTTCATTCACTTTTTTATGTATTTGCTGCATTATTCATTTACTCAACAAATAAATATTTTAGTGCTTGCAAGAGGTTCTGCTATTTTAAGTTCTATGAGGAATTTGTATATGGATAAGATAAGATTCTTAGTCCCAGGACTTTACTATCTAGCAGAAGAGATTAGATAAGCAATAATTAATTATATTCAAGAAAATATATAGTCAGGAACATAGAAGAAGCAGCAGAGAAGGAAATTATAGCTAAATGTATGTTTATTTACAAAATATTTATTACAAAATTTCTCCTTTGTATGCAGACTCCTGGGACACCCCGTATCATGGTGCACAATGTGATGTTTTGATATTAATAGATGCGTGCATTGCAAAGTAATTAAATCAAGCTAATTAACATGCCAGCACCTCACATACTGATTTTCTTAGGATGAAGACGCTTAAATCTACTCTCTTTGCAATTGTCCAGCATCCAATACATTGTTATTAGCTATAGTTTCCACGTTGTGCAATAGCTGTCAATCACCTGAAATTTTACAGCATTAAAGGGAGGTGATGAATTCACAAAGAAATACTTACACATCATAATGAATTAATATCTTACGGTCTTTGGTAAAATTTTAAATCCAAATTAATACATATGTGGACAAAAACATATTTTTAAAATAATACCCCACTTATCTTTAACAAGAGGAGAAGTTCTATTAGGTTATTATTATTTTATTTTATTTTTTAAAAATGATCAATTTCCTATAAACATTAGAAAATATATAATATCTTCCTCAAATTCAATCTTATTTTGAAAATTGTTATTTTAGCACAAAGTTTACAATGTATAAATACATTTTTCTTTAGGAATGTATGTAAGAAAATATTGTTACAAAAATTCAAAATGTAAGACTACGTGGTAGTCCCAAGGAAACTTCCTCATAGAACTGATTTCTCTATATCATAATTCAAAATACAAATATAACCTAAATTACTTAAATATTTTATAAGTCATATTATGGGAGAAATGAAGTAAAGGAATATCAATCGTTAGCTAATTTTAGAACTTCTTTTAGCAATGAAGGGAAAAAAGGGAAGATTAAAAAACATCCTTCAGCAGTCTGGGTTAATATTCGAAATAGATTACAATTGAACTTCCCGTGAATTTAGTACATTCATTTGCATGTCAAGTTTTCACAGCATGAGATGACTTCTTTTTTAACAAAAAATAAGCTGTACTTCAACCTCTATTACTGCTATCAGTGTGTCCTCTGACAGCTCCAATGCTCTTCTTTCAAGACATTGTCATTGTACTTTAGTTTCCTTTTAGAAATTACTTCCTGTCCAATCAGCTCATAGTGGTGTAAGTCCCCACTATGCGAAGAAAAAATCTAGTAGGCATTTATTTAGCAAAGGAGGATGTAGACAGCATCTGTGAATACCAAGCACTCTTATGGGTGTTGGAAATACTATGTTGGGAAAGCAGACAAAGTTCCTACCTCAACGAACTTACATTGTATTTTGGATACAATACAATTTGTTCAAAAACTCCTAACAAATTAAGGATAATTAAAAGGTGACCCAACTCAGTCAAGAATGCCATGGAAGAGTTGAGGAGTACTAAAGTAAGACCCATTCCTGACCTCAACCCTAACATAAACTGTTGGAAATACTTTTAAAATAAGGGTTATTTATATATATGTTGGTGCCATTTAGAGAGTCAGAAAATACAAGAGAAGAAGATATTGGTGGTGGGGTGTTGTATGGATAATTATCCCAGGAGCCTCCCAAGTATGTATTAAGCAAGCTATTCCAGACATTATAGAATGGAAATGTTCACAGAACAGATTAAAATGCTAATGTCACATGCTTTATTTAATTCACTTATGACACACAAAGCCAAACAAGGAGAAAGAGACAGGGTGAGTTAACAACCTTACAACAGGTTGCAAGAGCATGGACAGACTATGTTACCTGAATCCTGTGTTTTCTAATGGTTGTAGGTCCTAGAGCTCTGAGATGGGCCAATTTTTTCCACTGATTTGTGATTATAAGGAGGAGAATTGAGGTTATACTAGGGAGTTCAGCAGTTAAATGGTACCTGGAGTCGACCAATGCAGTATTGGTCAGGTATGTTTACCACAGATGTTGCTAGCCAGTGAGCCTTATGAATAGCTCTAATTTTCATCTGAGTTTTTTTTGTAGAGCAGAGGGCAAAAATAGGATTATCATATCACAAAATGGTGACCAATTTTGGGATGACATAGCCATTTCTCTGGAGGTGTCATGATCCAGAACTCACAATTTGGTCTTTCCATCCTTTCTGTCTAGATGTAGCTCTCTTGTTTGTCTCCTCTATTAATGTTTTTTAAATCATGTATTCCATTTATGCTATCTATTTTTAACACATTTTATGTATTACTAACTTACTATTCATACTTAAAATATTTTATAAATTCAGCCTATGTCTCCTAAGATGTTTACTTGCTAAGATGTTACTATCTCTAATTAACACAGCTTATGAGTTTTCCTAAATCTCAAGACTACTCACTTATTTATTTTCTATAGTTAACTCTTCTTACTAGTTTTATATACTCTACTTGGTTTTGTTTTTCCTTCTAGAACAAAGTTGAATTTTTTCAGGTGTAGAACAAAAATGTATTGCAGTGGAAGAAAGAATATTAGGTTAATTTGGGATGTTTTCAATTTGAGGTATCTGTGTAAAAATTCAGGGTAGGCAGGTGGATTTACGAGTAGTTTAAGAAGGAAATATAAATAAGGAGGCTGTCTTTGGGGAATAAAAACTGAGGACATGAAGATTAATATGAAGTACCAGGAAGAAGACCTGGAGAGAGAGAAATTCCTGATGAATATGAAGTTTTATTGTCAAATTAAAAAAAGAAATAAATGGATAAAGAATCAGAAAGTAACTGTTCTACAAAGACTAGCAGAAAAAAAACAGGAAAAGTAATCAACCTCAATACAAGGAGAGTAATCAATTCTGGCAAATGAGTAAGCAACATGTGATGATAAGGCTTGAACAGTGTCCATTGATTTCATTGTCATGGTGACGGTGTTTATGTTTATTTTATGCTTAGAGATACTTCAGCAAAGTGGCCGGGGAGAGGAGGCATAATTAAGATTCTTTTTTTTTATTTCAGCATATTATGGGGGTAATAATTAAGATTCTTGACAATGAATGATGACAAAATGGAGATAGAAGCTACTGTCAGTGACTCTTGAAAAAAGTTGAAAATAGGAGAAGTACCTGGAGAAGTTATGGGATTCATAGAGATTTTTTCCCCCGCAACATGAGAGACTAGTGAAGGTTTCCGTAATGTGAAGGCAGGTTATGGCAAAACAAAATACAGATGGCAGAGTTGGCTTTTTGTATAATAGTGGATGAACAAAATCTTATTCCACTGACATGGATTTAGGAAGAAAGAATAGGTGCTGATGTATTTCATAGCTTATTTTCTCTCTTATATTTGTTGATGGGAAATTGAGGAAATTACAATCTGTTGATTTATGTTTTCTCTGAAGTAGAATTCCAACTGTTTTGTTTGCACCATTGTAAGTGTGTTTATTGGTGTTGAGAGTCCAGTTCTGGATAGGAACTACGAATTTAGGAATTAGCAATTATTCCAGTTGTGTATTGTTTTTTCTTCTCATTGTATAAAACTATTAGGTGTAAACCTAGAGTAGATTAGTGGCTTGTCTAGATGAGAATATAGCCAAATGACATGAACATAGATGAATGATAATTTAGATTATTCTCAATAGAGTCATTGAAATGACAGACCTTGGAATGCAAATTAGATAGAAATTGAATGGGGCTGATATATAGGAAAAGTAAATGGATTAATTGGCTTGTGGTTTTAAAAATTTCAAATCCAAGATAGTTTCAGATGATAACAAGTTCCAGAAAATGACTAAAATATGCACTGAATTGAGTGAAGTAGACATTAGAAATTAGGGTTATTTGAAATTGAGAAGTCAGGGTCACTCAAGGGAACACAAAATTCATGCAGAATATGGCATGTTCATGGTGGAGGCTGGCTTTTGAATGTGAAAACCTTGAATTTTTTGGAATGATCTATTAGGTCATGATGTAATAAACTTCTTAAATGATACTGCTTTTCATGAGTTAATA
>RJWJ010030309.1:0-20003 GCA_004363605.1 Indri indri | reverse complement strand
TTTTTTTTTCTGTTTTAAGGTTACAAAGGTAATTCATGTATGGATAGTCAGTGTTCAAAATCTAAATGATATAAAAATATATAGAAAAACTATGAATGTGTGCCAGCTACTCAGGAGGCTGAGGCAGGAGGATCACTTGAGCCCAGGAATTGGAGGTTGCAGTGAGCTATGATGATGCCACTGCACTCTAGACTGGGCAATAGAGCAAGACTCTGTCTCCAAAAAAGGAAGGAAGGAAGGAAGGAAGGAAGGTAGGAAGGAAGGAAGGAAGAAAGAAAGGAAGGAAGGAAGGGGAAAAGAAATACTATGAATATGCTTTACTTCCTCAACACAGACTGGCTAATACTGTTCCCTCCCCAGAGGTAAACACTAACAACCACTCTGATCTTTTGTATCCCTCTACATATATAAATGTTGTTATATTTCTTAACAAAAGCAGGATAATACTACATTTACTCTTTTGCAACTTGCTTTTTTTCAATCATTCATGTGTCTTAGATATATTTCTTGTCAGTACATTTAGATCTTCCTGAGGCTTTTTAACAGCTCTATAGTATCTTTTATTTTTTATTTTATTTATTTTTTAATTTTTATTTATTTATTTTTGTTTTTTCATTTTAAACATTTTTTTATTTTATAGTATTGATAATTGTACTTTAATTATACTCATAATTTTTACCCTTTTCCTATTGATGGTTATTTTCAATTTTATACTATTTAAAATTATACTGTAGTGATATGTATACAAATTGCTGTTGCACATGGCTGAGTATTTTCGTATGGTAAACTCCTAGAAATGGAATTGCTAAATCAACTTTCAGAAATGATTCTCAGTTACCTTCAAAAGCTGGTACCTGTTCACCCTCCTACCAATACGTAAGAGAACCCTTTCTCCTACATGCTAACCAGAAAAATTAGTAAAATTTTTACCAATCTGGTAGGTAAAAAAGTTTCACTCTTGTTTTAATTTTTATAATTTCATAAAGCAAGCATATAATGACTTATTTTATTTTATTCACTTTTGAATATTTAATTTAGAACACTTAGTTTCATATTGGAAAATCATATGTGAAATTTCAACCATTATCTGAGAAAAATAAACATATAAGCTCTTACATTACAGGAAATACATACAAATAACAAAACTGTGCACATTTCTTATAAGTAAACCTAGTATATAAATACATTGGTAGCATTTCTATATGTCAATATTTTATGAACATATGCTGTTTTTCCACACTGTAACAAAGGTTAGTGCACAAGATGGAGAAAAAGAACAAGTTAAAATGCAAAAATGAGTCATTTTGCTCAATCTGCTCCTGCCCATCATATCAAAACCAATGTGTCCTCGCTGCCTCTTCCCTGACCCTCTCCAAGTCTGTAGACAAGAGGGTATAGGTGAAAATGGCCCAAAATGACCATGTACCGTCTCCCCCACAACACACCACCATGATAGAATGAACAGAAGTCAAAAGCAAAATTAATAAGAAGGCAATGATACAATGAGACTGATTTCTCTAAGGCCTAAGTCATTCTAATTCCTTTTTTCAAATTTCTTTTTATTTTAAAACAAAGAAAGAAAGAAACTGAAGCTGATTTTAAAACAAACTCTGTTTACTCAGAAATCAACCAATGTCATATGTTCTCAGTGGAGCAAGTTATCCAGTCACAGTCTAATGTAATGGACAATTAAGATACTCGTTGGTCCTACAATCAGATCATCTGGGTTTGAATCCCAATGTCACCTCTTACCTGAGGTAAATCACTTTTACCAGTCTAAACTCCATAAAATGGAGATAATAGGAGTAAGTATTCCATACAATGAGTGGGATTGAATGAGAATTGAATGCAGTAATCTGTGTAAAGTTCTCAGCCTCTGTCTGCTACTACCTAAATGCTAAGTAATAGCATCTAAATTTCAGTGGGTTTAATCCTGATCCTGTGTTTTATGGGTCGTATGTGCCCTAAAGTGAGAGGGTATCCCCAAAGGGCTATGAAAGTGTAGGGAAATGGGGGCCTTTACTGGGGATGATACAGCGGTAGAAACAAAGCCAGGTTTGGTCAGGTAGGCGAGGTGTGAATACAAAGCATACAGGGATGACTGACAGAACACTGGAGCAGTCTGCTATAGAAGAAAGGGGTAAGCGAGGCAGGAACATGAGGAGACAGGCATGGCCACAGCTGGCCTGGAGCCAAGATGGTTCCTGCTAGGTAGTTGGAAAAGGTACCTACCTGTACCTTCAAAAAATTCAGCTGGGCTCCTGGCTGTGGTGGTGTTGGTTATCCATTGATGGCCATGCCCCAGGGTACCTCTTCCCAGTCTATAAAAGGAGTCTGGCTCCCTGAATAGTGACCTCCAGGAGAAGCAGTCAGAAGACTAAAGAAACTCAGGCCTTCCTCTAAGCATTCTCCAGTCCATTCATTCATTCAGTCAATATTTATTGAATGATACCTAGGGGTCAAGAACTGAGCTAAATGATAAGGATACAGTGGGTATAAACTGGTGAATAGGACACATGAGAACCCCACCCTTGCGAAGTCTGCCGTCTAGTGGAGGAAGACAAACTTAAACATGTGAATAAACAAGCAAATATATAATCACAAACTGTAAACAGTCCTATGGAGGAAAAAAATAGGATGCTATATGAGAGAACAGGAGGAGGAATCTTATTTATATTTTTAGGTTAGTGATGATGTGGGGTGGGGTTAGGAAAGGCTTCTCTAGGAGGTAACCTTCAAGTTGAGAACTAACAGCAAAGCAAGAATTAGAACCATAAAAAGAGCTTCCATGGAGAGGAAACATCAGGCACAGAGATACAGAGGTAGGAATGAACCTAACACAATCCAAGAACCAGAAATAGACTGCAGAGCCATGTGCCAGGGCACTGGCAGCACGGGATGGGGCTGGAGAAGTAGGCAAGGACCAGATAATGTAGGAAATCATGATGCCATTGTCACAGTTTGAGTCCTCAGATGGAGTTTAGCTTTCAGGGTGTCTATTGAACAGTTCCGTTTGGATCAACGCCTGTGGAAGAAGGGAAGGAAGTGAGAAAGATGAGGCCCGAGCAAGACATGAGCTGAGCTGAAGGCCCAAATGACAGCCGCAGCCAACCCCATGTGGAGCTCTAGAGCTAGAACAGCCCTTCAAAGTTGCCCAGAGTTGGGCTGAGATGGCCCAGCCTTCATACTCCCGCAATGAGCAGTCACTGGATGCAGAACACCCTGGAAAGGATGTGACCTTGGGAGAGGTGGCTCCCTGCAGCTGGGGCCATCCCTGCAGGGGTCGACTGCCAAGGGCATCTACCGACAGCACTCCCAGTAGCCAGGCTGGGCAGGACATCAGTGTTCATCATGACCGTAGTCTTGGATGTCAAGATTTATTCCTATGCAGTGAGAAGCCTCCAAATGATAGGCCTGAAGTGAGCGGCCCAATATGCACACCGCAGTATGGCTGCTGCAGAGGCTGGATCAGAGAGGATAGGCTTGGGAACAGAGGTACCAGGCAGGAGGCTGCTGTCTGGGTGAGGGGTGATGAAAGTCAAGACTAGGAAGGAAGGAGTAGAGATGGAGAGAAGCAAAGGAAGGAATTGTGAGGGCTTATTTCTATCGATTTGAAATCCATAACACATTATGAGAGAAAATGTGAAAATCAAAGGCTATGCCAAAGAACTCAATCAATATTCTTCAAAATAAATTTCATTTATCTAAGTGGCTTTTGTAGGATATTGCAAAGAACATCTAATTACTTTGAGACATAGCTTTGAACTTGCTTTCTTTCAACTAGTTAGGTTTAATGTGGCCTCAGCCTTCCATTTGGCATTAACATCATGGGCCAGCAATGGATTGGTCCTCAAACAAGTGACCAAAGCAACATCTGTGGAAAAAGCAGCATCTCCTTTGGAACAAAACTCTGCCAAACAAAGATTTGTCTATGCGTTACAGTTTATGAGAACAAGAAAAAAGTTACACGTGGTTATAAAGGCACTTTTAATCATCACCACTTTGAAACTGCATTTTAGAGCAGGTAGGGACCTTAGAGAGTATAGCATCCAAGTATCCCATTTTAAATATAGGAAGACTGAGTCTCAGGGCAGTTGACTGACTTATGACCACATAGGAAATTTGTGACAAAGTATAAACTAGAATCCAGCTATTTCTCTCTGGGCATTTCCCACTATGGCCCACTGCCCTTCAAATGGTTAGACACAGAAGAAGAGCTGTTAAGTTGGAGCTCCTCAGCCAGGTGTTCCTAAAACCAGGCTCTATTGCTCAGGACAGGACGAAGAGAGTTTGTTCACTATGACTCTTCACCAAAAGAAATTGATTACTAAATCAACATAAACAGTCCATAAAATATCTAACATATTATTCTCTAATGTGTCTTATCTTTTAAATGTAGACTCTTTTCACATTTTTAAACTTTTTTCAAAGCTCCCTGAAACTTTAAATGTGCCATTAGGACAGTGCTCACAGCCATGAATTTCCAACTTTCATATCTTCAATTTTCAGTGTCTTGCTTCTTTTTCATAAAGGTCAGTGAACAAAAATTGCATTCTGAGATGCAATTCCCTGGATTACAGACCTTCCAGAGAATTCTGCCTAATGTTCCAGTCATCACTCACACTGTGGAACCAATTCCTGACCCATGAAGGGAACAGCTTGTCACACAGACCTTTTGTACGATTCCTTTTGTTAATAGAACCAGTGAGTCTCAACGGAATTCAATCTCAAATTTCCAGAGCACCACTGCCGGATGCCCACAGAAGAACATGTGCTCTTCTAGGATATCTTAAAACTTGAAATTGGCAACTTTTGTCTTTTTCCAGAATAATGTGAGGAAGTATGAAACTTTTTTGCTTGCATTTATAGCTGGTCCCCTTCCCAAACATCTCCACACTACACCTGAGAATAGTATATCAGTGGGTGATGCCAGCCTTAACAGGGAGAGAGGAGAGAGAGGGAGAGAGAAGGGGAGTGCAGCAAAGTAGAAGAACAGATGAGGGGAAGAAATGGGGAAAAGGAAGAGCAAGGGAAGGGGAGACAAGGAGAGAGGAGGGAAGGCTTACGAATTAGCTCCCGTTAAACTTTTCCTTTCATCATTTTCTCCCAGAAGCTAAGAAGAATTTGGGGGAATCCCTATAAAAATTTATTTTTGTAGGTACAGTAGATAAAGTTTTGACAGCAAAAGTTCTGATAAATATCCAAACATACACAATCTGTACTCAGGACCTCCAGAGATTTTAAGATTCAGCCAACACTTTACAAAATGTAGTTTCCTTCTCTTCGAATAAGACAATGACCATGCACAATGAGCAACTGAAGACTGAGAACACAGAGTGTAAGACTAAATAAAATAATTTTATAAAGTGATTAGAATGGTACCTGGCACTTAGAAGGAGCTCAGCAAATAACAATTTGTTATTAATATCTGTGTAACAGTACAACCCAATAAAACTTACAACAAAATTACTTGGAAACAAATTACTTACATACATTAATTTTAGTGCATTAATCCTAAGTGGCAAGTTCTCATAAATACTTTTAATTAATATTACCTTTACAAAACCAGACCTACTTTTTCTCTTTTTCTGTTTGAGAGCTCTGCATCTTTATAATGTATCATTGTTTATGTTTTCCTTACATGCAGTTTAACCCTCTTTCCACATTCATGATAATCACATTCCTGGAAGCCACAGAGGCCGGATAGGATTCCCCCAGCAGGTGCCCGTGCTTCTTGCTGTGACTTAGACAACCATCCCCTGTGCTCCTGTGAGAGGGCTGGCCAGAGCAGCTGAGGGCAGAGGGCTCAAAGCCCCTGACTCTGGAGTGTGAGCAGTGCACAGTGGGGCCAGCAGCATCTCCCAGAGAGAGGACAGGTGTTGGGGGACAGGCTGGGGGCAGGAAACTGAGAGTGAGGGTGGATGTGTTCAGGAGAAAGGGCAGAGTAACAGTTGACCCTGGACACGGAGTGGTGTGGAGAAGAAATGGTAGGCTGGCTGGGTGGGATCCAGTTGGGCCAGGACTGGACTCAGGCGGCGCAAGGGATGCCAGGGAACCTGTTAATGCTTGGGTGGAGGCCTCTAGCAGAGGGATTTGGGAACCTGGCCATAACGAGATGCACGATGGCAGAGATAAGGTCAAAAGAACATAGAGGTATCTCTATACAAGTGGAGAGAAGAAGCCAATTATTCTCCCCTTCCTAGCCTGCCTCATGCATTTGTTCTCTTATCAAAATTCCAATAGTACTGTCCAGGTATTTGCCTCATACTCTCATTCCTCAGGCTTAGGGCTGCAGGGTATAGACAGAAGTTGGTAAGGTGTGGTAGGGGCTGGGGGTGGGAGGTAGGGAGAGGAGACTAGGAACAGAATTTCTTTCAAGCTTCCTTAGAACCAATTAAGCATGAAGAGATCGCCCATAGAGAGTAAAGGAGTACCTGAAGTCCGTGCCTCTGTTACCAAGTTTTGAGGGTTCAATGCCCACTTTCCAGCCTCTACCATCAAAAAACGGGGACAGTAACCACTTTGGGGATCATATACTCTTCTAAGGGCTGGGAAAAAAGCTAAAGAATCACTTCCCAAACAAATGCATCTGCATTCTAAATTCTGATTACAATTGCAAGAAGTTCATAGACCCCCTGAATCAAGTCCAGGAACCACAAGTTAAGAATAATTAATACCTACATATACTATGTGCTTAGTGTGAATCAGCTCCTAACGCTAAGTGATTATGTGCAACAATGTAAGGGGCTGAACCTCAGTATCCCTGGAGTTTTCAGGACCCAAACTCCCAACATCTCTGTAGTTACCAGAGGAAACCTAATGAGAGACCTAACCAATGAAAATAAAACTTGGTTCCTGGTCATTTCTCTCAGCGTTTGAAATGGAATAAAATCAATGACAAGAACAAAACATTTGTTAATGGATACAAAGTTTCTTTTTGGGGGTGATGAGAAGTTTAGGAAATAGGTGATGGTAATGGCTGCACTACATTTAATTATACCACTGAATCATACACTTAAAAATGGTTAAAATGATAAATCTTATGTTATATATATTGTAGCACAATATATAAAAAAGATGAAAAAATATTTTAGAAAAGAAAGAAAATATGAGTATACCAATAAAAAAAAATCTAACACTGTGCCTGGCTCGTAGTAGATGCTCAATAAAAGTAATACCCTCCTCCCCCTCATCCCCAGATGTGGACATTCCTGTGAGGCCACCATACTTCCTGGTCTTTGGTGGCTCCTGTGGAGGGTCACCTCTCTTTCTTTTTCACCTTTTCTTGCTTGGTTTTTAAATTTAATTTCCTTTGCTTTACTGAGGTATAATTGATACACGAAAAAATTGCACACATTTAATGTGTACATCTTGATGTGTCTGGACATGTGAATACACCCATGATGCTATCACCACAACAAAGATACTAAACATATACATTAATTTAATAATCCATTAAACCTCCCAAAATTTTTTATGTTCTTTTGTGGGTTTTGGGAGGTCTGTTGTTGTTTGTTTATTTGTTTGGCAAGAACACTTAAAATGGGATCTAGCCTCTTAACGTATTTTAAAGTATGCAATGCCACACTGTTAAATCTAGGTACTATGTTGTTTAGCAGATGTCTAGAACTTATTCATCTTGCATAACAGAAACTTCATCCCCATTGAAAAACAATTTCACATTTCCCCCTTCCCCTCAGCCCCTGGCAACCACCATCCTATTCTCTGCTTCTATGGATTTGACTTCTTTAGATATCTCCTATCTATCAGTGGAATCACACAGTATTTGTCCATCTGTGACCAGCTTATTTCACTTAGCATGGTATCCTCTGGGCTCATCCATGTTGTCACAAATGGCAGAATTTCCTTTTTTTTAAGGCCGAATAATATTCAGTTATATGTGCATACCACATTTTATTTATCCATTCATCTGTGGATGGACACTTGGCTTGTTCCCACATCTTGGCTATGATGAATAATGCTGCAACGAACACAGGGGACACATTCATACCACGGCACCTTCCACCCCACCCCCCGTCCTCTCCATTCTGTGGGATCCACAGCTCCTCTGCAACAGCAAAAACATGCTCAGACATCCACCTGCACTCCATCTCATCTAGTGTGTTAATAGAAAAATGTTTATGCATTGAATCCTTTAGAATCTTAGCTTTTGATATTCAAAATTCAGGTTTGCAATCAAAATTTTTTCTTTCGAATTATAAAGAGGCTCAAGAGTCCATTTTGAACCTCGAACCTAAGAATTGTTTCCTTATTTTTTTCTCTGCTATAATATTCCTTCCCAGAGGAAACTGATACCTCTGGTCTAGTCTGAATGGGGATAGTGTCACAGGGATTAAAAGAAACTAACAAGAATTTTTTCAGATGGTTAATACATTAAAAGGCTGTGCTCTATTCCTCAACTGTGAGGATGTTGGCCTTGTGCGGCTGTGCAAGCATTCAGCTTGGCAGGAATACAGTTGATATGTTCTGCTCTGGCCCCCATCAGCCTGTTTTTTGTTTTTTGGGTTTTTTCCTATTTGTCAGCAATTTCTGGTTATGTACAATGTGTGTTCATCAGAAACATTTGGTCTCCATCATTATTCAAGTGACTTGGATTCAGAATCACTAGTTCCATAGAATATGCAGATGAAAAGTAGAGTCAGCTTATTTAGTATATTTCAGTACTAGCCAAGAAAACTCGGGCACCAAGCAGGAAAAATAAAAATGGAAAAGATTTATGGACTTAAGAATTAATAATTGGGTATCATTTTTTGAAGCAAATAAGAATGCAAAAATACTTTATCATTAGCAAAGCTCATTGGATCTTTTACTGGCAATTGGAATGTCCTAAATCCCTCCTGTCTTTCCAAAAATGTTTTATTGTATTTGATAATTTTTTATTGAAATGAACTGAAATAACTACGAAAGAAACTTCTACTATAGAGCTATAAGCCTTGGAGCAGATGCAAGTTTGGGTAAACTCAGTGAGAAGAATTTATATCTGTGTCAAGCTATCCTGGCTTGTAATTCTTTCCCTAAATTACGTAACGATTTTGATTAAAGTGAATATTGCTATTTTCTATCAACCACAGTTAAATGAGATCTACATGGAAGCCATTTCAACCTGAAACTCAAAAAAGTCCACATGTTAGTGTTTCAATGTTCAATAATTTGTACAGACTCCTACTGCCTCTGGTTTAGATTAAAGTCAAAGAAAGAAAAGAGTCAAAAAAAAACCAAACAAACAAGAGATTCATAGAAATCTAAGATTAAACGGTCATCCAGTTCATTGGATGGGGTGATGAACCATTTAAAAATCTGTGTAGAGGTATATTCTACAACTGCCTCAAATTGTTTATTCTAATAGTCTATGTTCTTTGTGTTTTTGTTTTTTTAAATATATTTCCTGCTTATAAAATTAATATATGTTTATTTTTAAATTAACATAATACAGAAAAGAATACAGAGGAACTCTCCCTCTCCACCCCCATGATACCATGATTAGCCCAGTGTTAATCACCAAATAGAGCTAGAGCACTTGAGTCCATGGGTAACTCAGATGTTCCTGGGGTACGTCTGTTCAATCTCAGGTGCTGCCCTCCATCACCTTATTTGTGTGAAGACTGGGAAGCCTTTGGAGGGAACTGCCCTGAAGGAGTGCCCACGAGGAGCCTGACCCAATTCTGTGAGCTCTGTATGTGGTGTATGGGGCCATTCCATTACTAGCTGAGCCCTATGAGGTATGGAGGGATGCTGCAGCTGAATATCATAAAAGCAATTTCACTACACTCTCTAACAGAAGGGGGCCCAGACAACTGCCTCAAGACCCCTCTCGCAGATTATGACAAAGCTGAGAGAGGCATTGTCTCCTGTGGCCAAGAGGTGCTCCAGTGCTCCATGGTGAGCCTGACAGAACAGAGGTCTGGCCTTAGTGCCCACTGGGAGCAGCCGCACTGGTGAGCACCTATAAGAACCCCCTACCCTGGGAACTCAGGGATATATCTGGAGCATGTTTTATAAGGAACTGAGGTTCTATATAATGCAAGAAAGAGGGAGAGCCAGGGAAATAAGGGTTCTTACTAGTAGTGTAAACCTGTGAGTATCTGCAGGCAGGTGAGGGTTATGAAAACACATATTAAATAGTCATAATTTTTCATGACACAGGAATTGCATTTCCTAGGGTATTTTATATCTTGCTTTTTCATTATTTAATGAACAATTTCCTACTTAATTTAATATTCTTCAAAACATCCTCTTTTTTTTACTAGCTCCTAGATTTCCAATCTTGATGTAGAAGGTCTCCCTTATTCCTAATTGTACATATAGTTTCTTATATTTTTATTTTATTTTTATGTTTAAACTTACAATTTGTTTCAAATTTATTTTTATATCTATATTTTAATTTCCTTTAGACAGACTTCCAGTTGCACTAGCACCAGTTATTAAATAACCCAAACTTTGCCCACTGAATTAAAATACCACTTTGTCATATATTAATAGCTGCATAGTATGTTATCAATACCATAATTTATTTAAGAAAGGCAGCATATGTGATGGTTAGGAACACAGATTCTAGAGAACTTCATGGGTTTGCCATTCGTTAGCTATGTGATTTGGGGCAAGTTTTTAATTTTAGCTCTGCTATTTATTAGCTTTGAGACCAGGGACAAGTTACTTATCCCTCTGTGCCTCAATTGTCTCATCTGTAAAATGGGGATGGTAATAAAATCTCTTAGAGAGTTGTTGTGATGATTAATTCAGTTTATAAGTATAAAGCAATTAGAATAATTGCTACCATATAGTAAGTGCTCAATAAATATCATTTTACTATTATTGTTATTACCAGTATACTTAATCAGGTTGTTTCTTATTTTTTGTATTATAAATAATGCTGTGAAGAACATGCTCATATATAAATCTTCAGTACACAGATATTATTTCTTTAGGATAAATTTCTACAGGTAAAATTATTAAACCAAAGGGCTGAATATATTAAAGTCTTAGACATACGTTACTTTCATCAGTCAATAGAGGCTAGGTTCAGCTGTAGTAATAAATAAATTCCCTATTCTCAGTGCTTAACACAGCAAAGGTTTATTACTTGCTCTAGTCATTGTCAAATGTGGGCTAAATGGCTCTCCTTGGTGGCTTTTCTCCACGTGATACCTCTGGGATCTGGGTCACTTCAAACATGTGGCTCCTGAAATTGTCATGGAAGAGAAGACAGAATTGAAGGCTTACTCAGAATGATTTTCGCGCTTAGGTATATCCATGGCTTACGTTACTTCTGCCCACATTTATTGATTGGAGTCACATAATTGCTAGGGAACCTGGGAAATATAGTCTTCTTTTATTCCCAGGGAGAGGAAATGTTTTGATGAACATGTAGTGCTGTCTCTGCCATATTGACCAACTGCCTTCCAGAAAGACAATTTACACTCCCACCTTCAGTAAATGAGAATACTCATTTCCATTCACTATTATCTGCAGCAGTTGTTATATTTTTCACTTTACTTTTTATCAATTTGATAAGCTGGGCAAAATGATAACTTGTTCTAATTTTTATTTATTTTATATAATTAATTTTATTTTAAAATTAGCCACTTGCATTTATTTATTTTGTTTTTATAAATTTCCTGTTCATTGAACATAGTAACAGCTGGATTAATGAAACGGCTTGATATAGTCGGGGGGAAATGATGAGATTTTGAGTAGGAATACTGAGCTTTGAGTACCAGATCTATCACTCGTTGCCTGCATTATTTAGTCCTTCTTAATATGAGTTATTTAATATGTAAAAGGGGAAGAATAATATATATTTTACAGGACAAAATAGAAATTGATAAAATATATGTAAAGTACAAATATTTTAAACATATATCCTTTATCTATGTTTTTATAAAACTTTATACATTCCTGTGTCATGGCACATATTTTGTTTTTCAATGATTTGTTCTGATATCTGTTTCTTCCATTAGACCGTGAGATTTTTGAAGGGATGGAGGAACTCATTTGTGTTTTTATTCCTGGAGCCTACCACAATTTCTGACATACAGTAAACCCTAGATGATTATTTCTTAAATGAGTGAGTAAATAAATTAATGATATCAGATACCATTTTACACTGTACAGGTTTAAAAAATAACTTCCTGCAGATTATCTTATCAAATCCTCACAACAATCCTTGGTACCGGCTTGGTAGATACCACGAGCTTTTGAAACAAAATGCTAGGGAGCCTCAAATATTTGATACCCTCTGTTCTTTGCTGGTCACTTCCATCGCTATTTAGTAACAGATAAAAGGGCCCCTCCTCCCCGCTCCCTGCTTTGAGCCATGAAGTTAGTACCACAAGCTTGTTCTCAGCGCCTAGATACTGCTCTCCTCCTGTATGGCTTTACCAGAGTCCATGCTCAGAATGCCTGCTGTGCCCTTAGCCCCCTTCTCGGAGTTCCCGTCCACAGATTCTTGCTTTAAGAAAGTGGCTATATTGATCGCCTTAAACTTCAGTGACCACGTGCTACACCACATATCCTACCACCTGACTGTATGTTTCGGACCAAGAGAGGGACCTGACCCAAAGGCAATCAATTCTCAGCTGGCCATCCATCCCTAAAGAGTCCTGGTACTTCAGCTTTGTCCAACAGGGACGACAGCAATTCATCAAAACTTATCAAACTCTTACACTGCAGGAATTTGAGGTTTATAATACAGAATCACGTAGGGAGTAAAGGAAGTTGAAACAGAAAGACAATAAGTATGCAGTACACAAATGTCACTATCAAATGCACGTTCCCCAAAATGTCACCGAAACAACCTGTTGAAAGACAAAGCTGAGTTGACTGTTTACCTATTAAGGAAGAATAGCAACAAAGTCTTATCAACATCTCAAAGCGTAAATGGCAAAGTCAGGATATTGATTGAAATTTTAAAGTCTGGTTTAAGATGGGTCCTTTTGATGAGGGGAGGAGCTTAATTAGTATGAGATCAGGGATATGATATAATAATTTAGGATTGTTGCACACAGCTAGCTGACAATCTTGAGGGAAAGAGTTCCAAAAGTCTGGGACTTAAACTGGTTTGGGATGTACTTAACGGATTTTGAAGGAAGTTACTGGAATAAATAATAATGTTATTTGCAATTTTTATCTTCCTGGGCAAGAATCACCTGGAATAGTAGAGTCATATTAATGAAGACAGTCAGCTACATGGATGATTTTGATTCTCCCCAAAAAGCAGAAGCAGCAAATGAGTAAATAGAAGCATAAGGTAAAGAAACACTATCCAGAGCAGAAACAGAGGGTCTGAATGACACCACAGGTGGAGGGCCAGAAGACCAGCCCTTGCTACAGAATATATGCTTTTTCTCCCCAATCCAGACTGTCTTGCCAATAACTTGCACTGTTTTCTCACATTGAGCAAAAAGAATGCACCGATCCAAAACAGGGTATTCTGTGATAAGTCTTGGGCTCACGAGTTTAGATTCTCAAAGTTCCACTCAATAACTCTGCAGTTGGAGAGAATGTCACTTGGATAAGAGAGAAAAAAAATAACAAATCAAGAAATCACAGATTCTGCTGGCATGTGCAATACTTTTCTGGCATCAGGCAGGTGGTGTGAACTCATTATGCTGTAAACACCAGACCTCGGCTTGCTCCTTACACCTACTCCCTTGTGAACTGAAACGTGTTCATACTGCATGTGTGTTTGTTTCCAGTCACAAATGTGCTGGTTATGGTGGATTTGGGAATTATGCCCGTCCTTCTGCTGCATATCCACTGTCTAGAGTAACCCATCTTCCCTCTCGTTCTCTGATCTCTGCTTCCTCTTGGGGTATCTATCATTACTGTCATATGCTGCAAGCTCCCCAAATTCCATCATTCAAGAGTTAGTCCTTTTAGTTTTGATGAGTTGCAATAGTCTGAGTGATAGATGACGTGCAGAGGACAGTCACTCATGATGGGCAGACGATAGCTTCTCATGCACCCAAGAGGCAGGAACTGTAGGCCAGTAAAACCACCAGGGCTGTTGTGTGCCAGAAATCTTTGTGATGAGCAAGTTCTTCCCCATATTTCTGTAACTCAGCTTTTTATACCTAGAGCCTATATTTTTTTTTACCAAGATGTAACATTTGCTAAATTCAAAAGTCACAGCAAATTGTTTGTCATTGAAATGATAATAAATATGCCACTATCATTCTGTTCAATTGCCTATAAATTACATAATACACAGGAAAAAGAGTATAAACCCTCAACTTTTATTTCTTCTGGAGACATCACGAAGAAATCTGTTTAGACTTACTGTATTTATTAAAGTGTTATAGTGTTGTTTGGGGCAATCGATAGAAGATTACTTTTCCTTCAGTATCACAACGTGGTGCGATCCCAGCTCTATAAATAAGCTGGCTCTGGGACCTCGGACAACTCTTAAAATATCATTTGTTCATTCATTAAACAGACATTTCTTAGGGTTTAACTATGTGCCAAGCTCTGTGCTAAAAACTGGATACAATGGCAAATAAAATACAATCCTCACCTTCCACGGCTTTATAGTATAATATTATCTTCAGCTGAAAAATAAGATATTAATATCTACTTCCCAAGGTTATGAGATTTAGATGAGAGTATTATATGTGGAAGCAGAATTTCAAGCATGATTCCCTCCGGTGTGGCTCTACACCTAACTTGAATATTTCAGAAGTTATATATGGGCAGAGAAGATAAAAATATTATGCATGACTGTCAGGTATTCATGCTGCCTTCCTTTGGCTGAATTTGCTATTTTTGGTTTTTTAAAGGTTGGGAGGGGAGGTTAAAAAAAGAGTCTGCTATATTTTTTAAATCTATCCTAATCTGGGTTTTCCCAGAAGCAGATCTGAGACAAGGATTAAAGTGCAAATAGTTTTGCTGGGAGGTGCTCCCAGGAAAACCCCATAGAGGAGTGGACAGGGAGACAGGGAGAGGAAGGCAGTCAACAAGGCTGTGTTAGCACGCAAGTCCCACTGTGGGCAACCAGGCCTCCGTGCCCTGGGGAATGCTGAGAGACGGTGGGGAGCCCACACCTCAGAGTGCCTTCCACTGGGGGGTGAGGAGGTTGAAGTATCTATCCGGGCACCTGCCAGCCTCCATTGGCTGAGGGCTGCTCCTGAGGGTGACACTCCTAGGAACTTTCATCCTGCCCAGGGCCAGGCTAGGGGAAGAGCAGAGCCCCTGGCTGGAAAATTTCTCAGACAGATGTAAATGCTGGAGGCAAAGAAGATGAGGAGGATATAAAGAAGCACCCACAGCATCTGCTGCAGTGTCCAAAATGTTTTGATTTGCTACCGAACAATCGCGTTGATTGGGGACCTTTCCATTCTTCTTAGGAAGTCAAAAAAGCTCATTCTTAAAAACAGAATATCACAGTCCCCTATGTAAGTCATTCTGCATAGCCTGAAGGATGATGTTTCTATTCCTTAGCCTGACAGTCCAGTTCTTCCATGAGCTGGCTGTATGCTACCTACGTCTCTCCAGTCCTTGATAAGGACCCTTCTGCAAGCAAACAAGCTCCTCAAATGCATATCGCTACCCCAAGGGTCACGTTCATTCTCTTTCTCCCACTTAGAATGCCCTTCACTTTGACCAATGCCCCTCTTCAAAGCCCATGCCAAGCCCCAAGTCCTTTATGAAGATGTCCTGACCATGATCCTGGCCACAGCCTACCAGTTCCTGGAGTTCGTCTTGTCTGTATCATTCATTGGGGATTTTGTGTTCTTTGTCCTCCATGGTTTATCACCGGTTGAACAATTCTGTTTCTCCAGATGGAGCACACATCTCATTCTCATGAGCAGGGAGACTACATGTTCCTCCTGGAAATATCCATGTCCTTTTTGTTACACACCCAGGAGTCAAGTGCTCAGTGAACATTGAGTTATTACAAGGACCTGTGTTGCTTCCTTGCACCTAACTGTATTAGGCACTAAAACCTCTTTAAAGGCAAAAAAGTCTAACTAAAGTCTGATCTAGGTTCCTGAAGACCAAAAAGTTTAACTGATTCAAATATTACTTTGAACCTTAGGAAGAGTAATAAGAAGTGTTTTAAGGAATCTGGCTCACTATGATCCTTTGGCAGCTTCCACGTATTGGCTCCCTTTGCATTTATTGCTGTCACATCACGCAGCATGGTATAATGGTTAAGAGTGCAGGTTTGGGCACCAGATAGACATGGGTTAAGAGCATAGACACAATGGTGTGGCCTCCGGTAAAGGACATAGCCTCTCTATGCTTCAGTGTGTTAATTTGTGAAATGGGGTTAACATTATCACATCCTTAGGTTTGCATGTACAGATTAATTTTACATTACAACATACACCCAAATTAAGCTTAGATTTGGTTATATACAGTAGCAAAAATTTCAGCTAATTGCACTCTCTCATATTAAGGAGTGCATTTGAAGTTTTCTTAATACACGTGCACTGAACCGATTCACAAAATTAACCATTGCTCTCCACTCCCTCTGTAACAAGTGCTGACTGACAATTGTGGGAGGCCGAATTCTCCAGGCCAGGAGGCCATGCTTCGGGATGTGATCTCATCCTTCTGTTCCCACCTGTTGAGTTGTTTGTTCCCCAGAGATTCAGCTGGGTTTGCTCCCACACCTGGTCATGCTAGTTCTCTTTATCGCAATTATGTGATTTGATTAAATATTACTCATACTGACAAAATATGGATGTGAAAAAGTACTAATTGTGTCAATAAAAATATAAGTTAATTATTTTGGAAAGATAAATAAATTTAGTAACTGGGTTTTTTATTTTTTAATTTTTTTTTTATTTTAATAGCTTTAGGGGGTACAAGTTGAATTCTGTTACATGTGTATATTGCATAGTGAGGAAATCTCGGCTTTTGGTGTACCCATCACCCAAGTAGTATACATTGTACCCCATAGATAATTTTTCATCCCACACCCCCTACACCAAATTTGGTAAATGTTAAACGAGATGTGGGGAGGGCAACTATAAAAGAACTATGAAAGAGTTTTGCACTCATGTTTTTTTTTTTTTTTTTGCAGTAGTCTTTAAATCCCTCTGTATGTTAAACATGAAATGTGGAATCATAGAGAAAACATTATAGGGATAGTTTGTGCATGAAAATGATGCAGAACTACAATTAGCCAATTCATGCTCAAACAAAAGACCTTTGTCCCACATTGAAAAATGGTTGAATAAATATACATGTATGTATTTTATGTTAAAATATAACATTTAAGGTATGTGTAT
Organism: Indri indri; assembly: GCA_004363605.1. NCBI lineage: Eukaryota > Metazoa > Chordata > Mammalia > Primates > Indriidae > Indri > Indri indri. Next base: position 2,748 of record RJWJ010030309.1, on the reverse strand, counting down.
GTATTTTTTAACAGTTCTCATTCATGACCTATTTCATTACCAACTAGCTGTAGGTCTTTATCACAATAGTAAGAATATTTTCTCTGTATTTTGTGTTTCAGTGATATGTAGGCTATAAGCCCTATACAAATACTCTGGCTTTTTCAGAAGAATCCAGAATCCTTTGCAAATGTCTGAAGATGCCCACGTGCCTTCAGAACTACACCCCCCCCCCCACATACACACACACACACACACACTCCAAAACTGTTTGTATGCCCCTTAATCCCTAACTTTTCCAAGGCTTTCTAATTATTTCCCCACTTTCCAGCACCTGGACTTAAACCCTCTATGAGCTTACTTGCCTGGGCCCCTGAGACTTAGTCTGTTCTAATGTACACCATCATATGTGAGCTGGATCTTTTCCTCCAGATGCAATGGCTTATTCAGAAGGGTGATACTGTTATCTACCTGATTTCAAGGTTTCCAATTCTCAGCTTTGCTGCCAAGTATGGTCAATTTCTGAATAGTCCTAATTTATATCCCACTTACTGGATCAGATCCTGGGGACCTCAGCACTGGCCAAACCCACTTTCATCTAGCCCTACTGGACTAGATTCCTAGGCTGGTCCAAGCCTCTGACTTTATGCTCCCTCACCTGCCCATTCCTGTGGCCCAGCATACCTCACAGAAACCTGGTATGGATTGGCAACACATGCATTAGGGCCATTCTTGGATTCTTGCCTTCATGGCTTCCACTATATTCTAAATCAATGTACTCTCCTGCCATACAGAAAAGAGAGAATTTGGCCTATTCTGAGTTTATTCCAACCTGCTTGGCTTGATCTCCTCTTGGGCAATGCAATCTTAAAATATAGACCAAAACCTATTAAGCTAAAGTATTATACATTGGCTTTATTCTGAAACACTTCTGCAGAAATTTTCTGGGGAACATTTTAAAACAATCATCTGTTTCAGTTTGTTTCATCTCTTCTACTTGGCAGACTGCTTCCTAAAGGTGGGAGGAAACATAATACGGCTTTCCAGAGTTTTCATCCAGGGACCTCCCACCCCACCCCCGAATAAAGTCTGAAAAATGATGTGAGGTAAGAACAAAGATGAGGTCACATCTGATCAATCCCACATGCTAGATATACTTGCTCCAATAGTTTCATATTTTTTGACATTTTTCCCAGCCAAGGGATATGTTCTTTTTTCTGTTTCAATAAGAAGATAAAAGTATTTTAAACTTGAGAGAAATAGAAGGAATCAATCAAATATTTGTTGAGCCTACTATGTACATTGATTGAATCATTTCACGAATATTTACGGAGTGCCTGGTCTGTGAAGTCACCACCCTTTCTGGAGATGTAGCAACAAACATTGGGGCACAATCCTACTGCTGTGGAGTTTACAGGGTACAACAAAGTGATGTCAAACAAGGGCAATTATTGTGTCCGTGGATGGATCTTCCAGACTCCTTGGTATTTGGTTGCTTGGTGGTGTCTGTGGTGGTGAGATTCTTTGTGTTTTATGTCTTTTGTGAGGGGTTGGGGAAATAGGTACAATTTTACCACCTGTTATTTGGAGAAGTTGAGAAGGATAAGTGAAAGAGATAAAAGACAGATTAATTACCTTGCATATTTAACAGTAGCTTGGGCTTAGTAGAAAAAGAAAGTTAAAACCAAAGGTCAAAATGAGAACAAAAGATAAACATGTATTTATGCCATGAATGCTCTCCTGGTTTTCCAACAGCAGTTTAACAGAAAAACAATGAAATCAGTAACAATTTACCACTCCACAGTCATATTAAACAAACAAACACTACCAAGTACAAAACCCTCCCTTTCCTAACTTGAGCCCCCTTCCCTCCCCTCTTGCTGGTGTCTTTCTCTCCCACAGACATCACACTTTCCAGTCCTCACCCTCCCACAGTGTGTCAACAGGAATAAGAGCGTGCACTCAGCAACTACAATTAGCTAGTCACTGAGACCGTGCAGACCCATTCTCTCCTCCAATTAGACTAAGTGACATTATAAATACATCTGTGGCACCCGAGAAAAGACAAGCAGGAATAAAGATGGCACTTACTGTCTCTAAATAAGAAGGACAAGTCTTAAGTGTTCTGCCACGGTAGCAGGGAGAGTAGTCACCTGACACATGTGCACAGGTGTTGTCATTCGCAGACCAGGCCAGCCACATCCTGCCGTGGTTTGCACTGCACTGTGGAAATCAGCGTGATCCCTTAGGAAAGAGGAAAAGAGGATCAGTCAGGAAACCTGGATTCTGGAGCCAATGCTGCTGTTGCCTCGAGGTTTCCCAGTCCCAGCTTTTCTGCCAAATGACGACAATAATGTCCACTTTCTTACCACCTGGCACAGAAGTGAAAATCAAATGGGATAATATGTCAAAGAGTCTTTTCGAATTGTAAGGCATGATGCCTATAGGAACCATTAACATTGAATGACATTGTTGAATATCAAAGAGGTTTTTAAATACAAAATGAGGCGGCTACATAGGAGTTTTTTATAGAAGACTATATTGTGAATCTCTGCGCTGCTGGAGAGGTTATCTAGCACTCAAAGAGGTATTGGCGGAGACTGGTAGAGCCAAAACCACTGACAACGGTAACTCTACAGTGTCAGAGGAAAGGGCTACATGGGTACTGATGGAATTGCAAAAGGGGCTGAGTAATTGGCATAACCAAATCCAGATGTGTGTGGAAGAAGGCAAGGAGAACTTTCTTTTTTTTTTTTTTTTTATTGTTTG
>RJWJ010030308.1:0-19965 GCA_004363605.1 Indri indri | reverse complement strand
AGTTGGGTTAAAGAGTTCAGAATCTATCCCCTCGGCCAGGGGTTGGCCAACTACAGCCTGTGGGCCGGATTTGGCCTCCCATCTATTTTTGTAAATTTCTACCGGAACATAGCCAAGTTCATTCATTCATGTTTTGTCTATGGGTGGTTTCACATTACAGCAGCAGAGCTGATTAGCTGAGACAGAGACCATATGGCCTGTGGAGCCTAAAATACTTACTACCTGGCCCTTTACAGAAAAAGTGTGCTCACCCCTGCGGGAGCAAGGGTAGCTACAAAGGGGTTCAAGTGGGTGAGTGGCATTGCCACACTTGCACTCTGGCCGTGTGTGGTGGTGGGAACAAGAGTGGGAGGTGGGAAGCAAGGCCGTTAGGCCAGTTAGGAGGCTGCTGTGATTTTCCAGGTCAGGAGGCCTTAATATCTTTCTTGTCAAGACACCCTCTGAGAATCTGAAGGCAGCTTTGTATCCTCCCTTTAAAAAAAAAAAAAAGCACAGATACATACATACTCATGTATGATATCCAGGCACAATCCCATTTAATCTTTCCAAGACACCTTGAAGTGGTTACCATCCCTATTCATCCCTATTTCATAGGTGAGAATGTGATGGCTTAGGGAAGGTGGCCAAGGAGCTGTGGTCAGGGAACGGAAGTGCCTGTGACTAATGCTGAAGCCTGAGTGCTCCACCCCTAAGGCAGCAGTGACAGAGGGCATGGAGTCTGGACTTGTTCAGAAGGATGACCCTAAAGTCTGGGTATAAAACTATGTGCCCCACAGAAAGCAACGAGTCTGTCTTCTGATCGTTTTATGTGAAAGGCATCACAAAATGTGGACCCAGCCTGCTGGGGCAGCAGGTACAGGGCCACCCCCAGGACAGTACCTCTCTGACCAGGAGGACCATGTGGGCAATGCAGCAAGTGAGCTGCCCCAGTCCATGGGGACATGTCGCCAAGGATGCCTGGAGCAGTGGACTCAGCTGACTCAGGTTCTTAACCTAAGACTGTCACCTGTAAAGTGTGTGACCTTGAGCAGGATACTTAGCCTTTGGGAACTCAGCTTCCTACGCCATAACCTGGGTTGTTCATGCCCTTGGGTGCTGGCAGAATTGAATATGTTGTGTTGACAACGACTAGCCCAGTGCCAAGCACACAGTAGGCACTTTAATGACTACTCATCCCCCTCCAAGGTAAATAAATATATTCTGGGAAGCCGGGGACCCTCTCTTTCCTGAGCTCTGTCCTCGTTGCCTGAGCCCAGCTAGGCCGTGGCTGAGGAGGGACTTTACCTTGTCTTGAATAGTCTCATCTCTTTCTTGGATCTCTCGCTTGAGGCTTTGGATATCCTTCTCCAGGGACTTAATGACTTCTTGCAGCTTCACGTGCTCTGCCTTCAGGGTCTCAATGTCATTGGCTCGCTCTTCAATCTCCTTCTGCAGGCTGCTGAACTACATAAACAGACGGCAACGGCACAGACCACCAGTCTTTGAACTCATGTCCATTCCTACCAACTGTCCGAATGTGAAGCTCCCCAACACGGGCCAGCCGTGATCTCAACCGCCACCTTCTATGAACTGAAAACACCTAGCACTCAACATTTCTGGGCTTTCAGGAGTGAATGTTTGGAGAATATGGGACAGTGCAGGAATTTTCCAGGCTAAATGGATAATGCAGCATTCCGTCCCGTAACACCCAGGCCCACTCCCTGGATGTGAGGACTGGCTGTCTCTGCACAGAGCCTCTGGGGACCAGTACCCCGAGTGGACCAGAGACTTCCACAACCGCACTGACCTTGAAAGGTTGGGATGTGTGCCCCATCAAGGTCACAGAGACTGGGCCCTAATTGAAGCGCCATCTTAGCCATGTCCAAGAAGGGAAGACATGATTGACCTCTGGATTTTCTAGTAGTGTGATTTCTAATAGGAAGAAACTTGAGCTTCCTTTGAAATTGAGCCTTCTCTAAGGCTAAATATTTTGGGGAAACTGTGACAATTCTATAAGGATCAATGAGTTGAATCCTCCTTCGCCGCAACCATCAGTGAACTAAAAATATCTTACCCACCTTGTAAACCAAGCATCCTATACCCCGACTCCCTCTCCCACCCATGGAGTCTGAACAGGAGCCGCCCCTGACTCTGCACCAAGAGCCCAAGGACACGTCCAGCCTAAGACTTTATCTACCTCATCTCTAGGAGATCTTATTTCCATTCCTATTGGGGGTTTTGGTCAGAGAACAATGACTAAATCCTATTTGTCAATAAGGGAAAGCCTGGAGAGCATCTATCAGTGTGCAGGGAACCTCCTAGCCCTGTGAAAAGGAAAGAGAAGGGAGGCCCAGACGGTTGCCCTTTCAGAGGATGTGACGAGGCTCCTTCTGCCTAAAGGTGCACCAGCCACTGCTCCCTCCTAACCTGCTTGCTGGAGACAAGGACTTCAGGCAGGACCTCTGCCAGGCCAGCCAGGGCGGTCTGTCCACCCGCCCCCCAGCTTTCTCTGTATACTGCCCTCACCCACGCCCTGGCCCCTCAGAGAACAGCCTGGTAACCTTCTTCCTCATGATGCCGGTTTCTCCTCTGAGCCGCAGGTTTGATTCCTTTTCATCCCGAAGCTTTTTCTCATACTTGGTTTTGATATCTTGGATTTCTCGGTCTTCGTCTTCTTCAATCTGCTTCTTGGTCTCTTCAAACTCGCGCAGCTGCTGTCTGACATCTTCCTGGGCCTGGCTCAGGGACAGGGAGAGTGCGTGGTCAGGGGAGAAGGGACTCATGCCACCTTTGTGCCAAGAGGGCTTGGGGGAAACGAGCATAGAGTCCTATCACAGGGAATGGGAGACACTGCCATCCCAGAAACGGACACCACGGCCACGGGTCCCTTGACCTGTCCACCTTCTTCCTGTCTGTCCCTCTGTCTTCCTGTCACCCCCTTTTCCCTACCAGATGAGGCCTCATGCTCCACACTCAACTCCCCCCACCCCCACACGCTGTTCTCCTCTGGCCTTCTTCTCGCAGACACCCAGTCTTCCTGCATTTTTCCTTCACAGAACTTGTGGCAGTTGTAATTTTATATTTATTTGTGAAATTACTCGGCTGTCTCTCCCATTAGGCGTAAGTTCTTCTAGGGCCACCACTGCATCCCCAGCGTACAGCACAGCCTGGCGCACGGCAGCCACGCAATGAAGATCTGAATGAATGAGCGGGTCTCTAATTCTGCCCTCCCCCTCCTTAACCCAATCGCCCCTGCCCTTTCTCTGAAAGGAGGCACAGGTGACTTCCTGTGAGTAGCACCTCTTCCAGAAGGGTGGTTTTCTCCTGCAGCTTCGCCTCATAAAACTCAGTCAGCTCCTCCAGGGCCTGGCTCTTGGTCTCATCGTTATCCTGAAGCTGTTTTTCATACTCTTCCTGCATCCTCTGGGACTCAAGCTGCAACTCCTGGTACTTCTCATATTCTAGAAGCAACTTTTGGTTGTTGCAGCACTCTGGAGAGAGGCAAGGAAGGTATTTAAGGTACGAGCAGCACCAGCCCCCGGGCCGCCCAAGAGCCTGGGGCGCTTCCCCACTCCTTCCAGCACCAGCTGGAGCGGCTGCCTCCAGAGCTGAGATTCAAAAGCCTGCCTGGCTTCCTCCCCTACCTGCGCCCCATCACTGCTTCAGGAAGCCAAACTCCCTCCCTTCCCCCTCCAGGCAGAAGGTTTCCAGAAAAGCACAAAGCTGTGTTTGGGGGCTCAGGGCCAAGAAGAATGTCCTGAGGGTAGAAAACAAGTGTCAGTATCCCCATTTTACAGAAGAGCAAACTGAGTTGCAGTAAAGTTAGGTGACATTCCAGAGCACAGAGCAAGTAAGTGGTGAGTCTGGGACATCAGGTAAGTCTGTCAGACCCCAACCCTGAACTTTTCTGTATCTCCTCCTCTCATGCAGTAGGTGTTTAGTATGTGTTAATGAATGAGTAAATAGACAGCAGTGAAAACAAAGGCGAATCCAGGGGATAAAGGTAGCCTGTTTTTAGACAAAGCCATATTCCCTGGGACTTCCACCATGTCTGGGGGACTCCCAAATGTTTTCCCATGACCTACCACCTCTTCCAACCCTAGCCCACCACCCTCTCCTCCCAGGCCTCTACTTATGGGCTCACCCAGGTCTTGCAGTTCCCGGCTCTGTTTGTCTAGGAGGTGTTCCATGCGCTCACGGTGGAATATATCCTGCTTCTCTTTTTCTGTTCTTAAGACCTGAAACAGTCATACTTTCTCATTTCTACACATCTGCTGAAAGCACTACTAGGGCAAGAATTAATTTTACAGGTAACATCCTCCTTCACTCACAAACATTTCTCAAGCCCTTATTTTGTACCATTTTTATTCCATGAAGCACCAACCACACTATCACTTTCTGTTTACACTATACTCTGCTCTAAAATTTCCGTACCTTCCCTCTTTATATCCTTGCTTCTAAAGGGGTTTGTCAGTGGTGAGTTCGGTTTTGGACATGCATCAAATGGATTTCTGGGTGAAAAAGTGGGGATTCATTCAACTCTTCTGTTGCCGCACATTGTTGGCACCTCGATCCTTGAGTACGTTAATGTGTAAGTGTCTAAGGAAGTGTTTTCTTTTTTTTTTTTCTTTTTACTTCTTTATTCTTTTGTTTTTTTTATTTCTTTAACTGAGGAGGAAGCTCCTACAGGCTGGGGAGATGCCACCCCCAGGATCTAACTTTGTGCTTGGCTCATATAGGACACCAAATAACTGCTTACTGACTAAAAGAATGAAATTATAAATGAATGAATTAATAAAATTAATAGCCCAGGATTATTTCAGCCAAACTTTCTGACCCATGGAGATAACATAAACAAAACAAATATCCTGTGAGCAAAAAATTGGGAGTTTTAAATAAGGGGCCAGGTTTGCATAGAACATAGAAAAGATTCTGGGAGAGTCTTAGACCAAATCTAACTACATAAAGATCATTTAGACTAATTTTATTTAACTTTCTGACAATCCAGGCATCAACATTCTGCTAGCTCTTCCCCTTCTATACTTTATGATTTTTATCTTTTCATTTTGTTTTTAAACAAGTTTCTCCTGATCACACGTTCTCGTTGTAGAGAATTTAGAAATTATAAAAAAGTATAAAGAACAAAATTTAAATTATACAAAGATAATTATACTATTATCTATTGTCTGTGTGTATTTAGTTTACCAATTAATACCATTCACCACAGAGAGGTTTATACTCTTTTTTTCACTTAGCACTTTGTTTTAGGCTTTTCTGACGTCATCGACTGCACTTTAAAATTGAACATTGTCGAATATCTTATTGTTCAAGTATAGCTTGGGCAACATATGCCAGTCCCATCTTGAACAAAGTGGGAATTTCTTGTTATTTGTGGTTGTTGGTCAGTCTCTCGAACAGACCTGGTTTTTTGTTTTCAAGGACTCCATTTCCTGGATGAACTTGTCTGTTAGTTCCTTAATCTTCTCAGAATAGTTCAGGTCCTTCAGTCGAAGTTGATACTCATTCTCCATTTTTAATTCTTCCACCCGCGTCTTCAGCTCCAACATAATCTGAGCCTTTGGGAGAAGGACACAGAATCAAGAATATTGACAGTGTGGGTGAGTTGGAATATTTAAACCCGTGGCCTTGATCTGAGACCTGCGGCTCTGCCTAGCTTTAAAATCAACACGTCGCAACTAGAACTTGTCATCTTTTCCCCACAAGACACACAGGCTAAAAACTAGTAGACACACAAGCTTCTCCCTCTTCACAAAATGTGTCTGGCGAGCCCCACTGCATGCCAGGCATTGTGCTAATAACTCTCTCATCTCCTTCAAACTGGCTTCAACGCCTCCTGCTCAATGAGGCCTACTCGGACCACACGATTGAATCCTGGTATGCCACTTCCCACTCTCAGCACTCATGGCCACCCTTGCTCTTTATTAATAATAAATGTTTCATTATTTCCTTAGATCTTGGCACTAATATATAATTTACTTATTATTTTATTTATTGTCTTTTTTCTTCCCCCATTAGAACTTGAGCTCCAAGTAGCCTGGGATCTTTGTTGAGTTTGCTTGCTGATGCAGCCCAAGTACCCAGAACTTTGCCTAACACAGGGTAGTCACCTGAAAGATAACTGTTCCATCATGATTCCTGCCTCCCTGGCAGCCAAATAAACATATAATTACAGATCATGATGAATGCCTAAAGCTGGGCATTCTTGGTACTGTCAGTTTGTCCCCTTAATGTCTTTTGTGCCTGTGCCTCACTGTTATTCCTTTAATTTAGGTCCTAACTCTTCCGTCTTGCTGGTTCCTATGTCCAGTGTCTTCTTCCTCCATTGTACGCACTGATGCTAAAATACTGTAATATCCACACCTTTTATTTCCTAAAAAAGTTAACGTTGATGACAGAGTGGGTAAGAACACAGGTGTTTTCTTCTTGCTCGGCTATGAGGATACCCCTGCAATCCTATCGCATCTTCTCAGCTCTGTCTTTCCTACTGCCCGTGAATGACCTGACATGAAGAACACGTTACACTCATTTCTGCATTCCTGGCCAGCAGACTAGTGTGGATCTGGTGCCCAGGAAGTACTGAAATGTGAGATGAACACAAACTGCACGTGCAAAGTCAGGGAGGTAAGAGCGAGGATGCCTGGTCAGGGCACTGCATGTGATTGGGTGCGGGGGTGCATTGGAAGAGGAGGCTGAGACTGGGTCAGACCATCAAGCACCTACAGGGCAAGAAGTTTGGATTTTATCCTACAGGGCTTCCCAAGGTCCTCATTTAATCTGATCAAGCTGACTTTGATGTTATAAGGACCTCCCAGATGGCAGTGTGCAACACAAACTAGATCAGAGAAGGACGAAGGCAGGATGATTAGTTGTGGGGGTGGTGACAGCAGGGTCCAGGTGAGAGATGGCAAGGGTGTGGACTGAGGTTGGGGAGGGGAGCAGAGAGGAATGAAATGTTGGAGACAGACGGTTCAGAGAAAATGGCACCTGACTGGGTGTGGGGTGGAGATGAGTGGATGAAGACTTCGTCCCAGGGAGAATGGCCTGGAGGTGGGGCTTGGCCTGTCTTGTTTCCCAGCTCTGTCCCCAGAGGCTAGCACGGGACCAGCAACATCGTCAGCACCAAGTGAATATTCACCAATGACCCCAGGGGGCCACCTTGGGCTGGTGGGACATTCATTGGTGGGAACAACCCAGCTTCTGACATGCTACGTTTGAGGTCCCTGCTCACTGTCCTTCCTCAATCCATTCTCCATGTTGCTGCAGAATAATCTCTCCAGGGTGTGAATCTTATCAAGTCAGTCCCTAACTTAAGTCTATCAGTGGGTCCTTATGAACAATTTTCAAAGTGTAAAACACGGTGTAAATGGCCCCTGGTGATCTGTTTCTCTCTCTAGCTTCACCTCCAGCCGGTCTCTCTGGCACAGCCTCTGTTCTCCAGCCACACCCAACTGGGAGCATCTCCCCCAGGCACCACTGCCATCCCTCTGCACACGCTCATTCTGCAGTGTGGAAGGCCCTCTCCCATTTGTTCTGGAAGGCTCTGAGCAAGGCTTATGTCTTCTGGCACCAGCTGGCCTGAGTCAGGGTCCTTCCTCTGTGTTCCCACAGCCTCGTTCTTTCATAGCACCCACTGCACGCTTAATTCCCTTTTATATTTTACCCAGTCCTCCTCCCAGGCTATAAGCTAAAAGACACTCTATGTCTTTTATCTCTGTAATCCCAGGCCTTAGTAGGGTGTCAGGTACTTAGCAGAACCCTCTGTAAATACTAGATGGAGAATGAATAAATGAATGACCGAGTCAGTGGGTAATTTATGGGCTGAGAGGTAGTTACACAGAATACCATTTTATGTAAAGAGACCCGGGAATTCCAGGGAACATGACTTTTAAGGGACAGTGGAGGGAAAGCCAGGGAGGGAGCTGGGAAGGCAGGGTCAGAGAGGTTTACAGTGAATAATTAGAGCGTGGTCGCAGGGACGGTGAGAGAGAAGGGAATGCGAGGCAGTGAGCGATGCACATGCTGGTCATTTCCGGCTGGGCAGCAGCGCACTGTCAGGCCCCTCCGGGGGCTGGGGTCAGAAGTCAGCTCAGACATCTCCAGGCCTTCAGTTCAGCCTGATGTCTCCTATTTGGCCTCTTCCCCTACCCTCTGGGAAGAACAGAGGACAACACAGAGAGAAGGAAGAGGAGGAGATATATTTGCCTGCCTGAAGTAGGTCAGACCCCCATTCTCATGGGCTCTCCCTTATCCTCTCCTCCCCCTTTGCCTTTCCTGCAGAAAGTTCTAGGGAGCTCTAGAAAAGATCTTCAGCAAATGCCAGGGGATTGTCATCCTGCTTTGTGGAAGCTTTGCATTGCTGCTCTGATGGTTTTACTTGTCTCTGTCCCCCACTTGACTGTGAGCTTCTTGATCACAGGGCCCAGGCCTGTCTTGCCACACGTGCATCCCCAGTGCCTAGCAACCGGCAGATATTCAGTACATGCACTCAGATTCTGGATGGACACAAGGAGTGCACAGCTTTGCGATCCTCTGGGAGCCTCACGTGCTCCATTCAGCTTCTCCCTTCGGGAGCGTAGCACAGAGCTGTGCACTCATCTCTGCAGAACATGTCTCATTACCAGGAGGGAAGTCCCTTTGGTATAGTGATTAAGAGAGAGGGCTCTATATTAAATCTGGGCTAGAGCTCTGGTCCTACTACTTATTAGCTCAGTGACTTTGGACACGTCACTCAACCTCTCCGAATCTCTGTTTCTTGAAACATGGGAGGAATAATAGTATCTTCTTCATAAAGATGTTGTGAGATTTAAATGAGAAAAGACTGTACTTCTGTTGGTTATCATTACTTTTCTTGTTTTATTATTCAGAGGTATGGGTAAGGGCTTTCAGGAATGTTTTCTAAATACATTTTTTTTTTTAAAGAAGGCACCATGTACTAGCAATTACTGAGTTTCACAGATAAAACTGGGGTATTTAGTTTGTCAGTTCAGGTTTGTAAAAATTTATTGATTGTCTTCCATGTGCCTAGCGTGTGCTAGAAACTGGTGGTCATACAAGAGAATCGTACGTTATGGTTCCTGCCCTTAAAGAGCAGGAAGAGGAAAGCCAGAAGACAGGATGAAAGCCGAGCACAGCGTAAGTCAAGATGGTCATGTGGTGGAAGACAGGCAGGGTGCAGGTGGGAACAGGATCAGTGGCAGCGGGGAGGATGGCTGGGTGGTGTGGACAAGGATGTGCAGAGAGTCGGGGAGTCTGCACTGGGCACAGGGTGCAGCCAGGACATAGAGGGCCCGGGGCTGGACCAAGGAGTCTGGATGCAGTCTGGTGAGGAACGTGCAAGGCTCTCTTCGTTAGACCTAATTCTTACCTTCTCTTCCATGTCTGTTTTAGTCACAAGCACCTCTTCGGCAAAGCCCACCTCCCTCTCTCGCTTGATTCCCCGACCTTCCTTGTCAAACACCCTCCAGGTGAAGAGGCAGCCATCCTCAGCAGCTGTCAGCAGGAACTGGTCATCAAAGGTGAGCAACATCTGAGAGGAAAAGGTCACGGACAGGAAGCTTTCTGAGGCCACGGATGACGGGCTGAGTGGCTACTATGCAATCCCTCCCTCCCTGCAGTCCCGGTGCAGCCCCACAGGGAGGAAGACTTGATCCTGCATGAGAACGAGATGGGAGCCCTCACAGGCTTCTGTTCGTGGATAAAAGAAGCAGGGCTATGTCTACATTCCCTGTGGATTTGGAATCTGAAGAGTCAGCTATTATCTAGAATGTATAGTGACCTCTCAAAATTCAACAGTAAAAACCCCAAACAATCCAATTAGAAAGTGGGCAAAAGATATGGAGACATTTCACCAAAGAGGATAGATAGATGGCAAGTAAGCACATGAAAAAAATGTTCAGCGATATTAGCCACTGGGGGAATGCAAATAAGGACCAAGATGAGCTATCACTATATGCCTATTACAACAGCTAAAATGAAAAACAGTGACAATACCAAGTGCTGGCAATGATGCTCAGAAACTGGGTCCTCATACTTTCTTGGCAGAAATGTAAAATGATTCAGCCACTACAGACAATAGCTTGGCAGTTTTTTGAAAAAGCTGAACATATACTTGTCATATGATTCAGCGATCATATTCCTGAGTATTTATCCTAGAGAAATGAAAACTTTCTATGTCCACACAAAAGCCTGTACATGATTGTTCATAACAGCATTATTTGTAATAGCCAAAAACTGGACAAAAAAATGCTACAATAGGTAGACGGCTAAACAAACAGTGGTTTATTTACCATGGAACCTACTCAGCAATAAAAAGGAATATACTATTGATACACAAAACAACTTGAAGGGATCTGAAAGGTATTAAGCTGAGCAAAAATCAAAAAGCCACTTTCAGAACTATATTAAACTAAAAATCTTCTGCATAGCAAAGGAAACAACCAACAGAGTAAAGAGACAACCTGTTGAATGGGAGAACATATTTGCAAAGTATTCATCTGACAAAGGATAATATCCAGAATATACAAGGAACTCAAATAATTTATCAGTAAAAAAATAAATAATCCTATTAAAAAGTGGGCAAAAGACATGAATAGACATTTCTCAAAAAGTACATACAAATGGCCCACAGAATATGAGAAAATGCTCAATGTCACTGATTATCAGGGAAATGCAAATCAAAACCACAATGAGATATCATCTTACCCCAATTATAATGGCTATTACTAAAAAGACAAAAAATAACAGATGCTGGTGAGGATGCAGAGAAAAGGTGTAACTGTTATATACTGTTGGTGGGAATGTAAACTGGCATAGCCACTATGAAAAACAGTATGGAGATCTCTCAAAAAACTAAAAACAGAACTACCATATGATCCAGCCATGCCACTACTGGGTATATATCCAAAGAAAGGAAATCAGCGTATGAAAGGGATATATGCACCCCTGTGTTTACCGCAGCACTATTCACAATAGTCAAGATATGGAATCAAACTAAGTGTTCATCAGTGGATGAATGGATAAAGAAAATGTAGTGTGTATATACACACATACACACACACACACGCATATAATGAAATACTATTTGGCCATAAAAAAGAATGAAATCATGTCATTTGCAGCAACATGGAGGAGGTCATTATGTTAAATGAAATAAGCCAGGCACAAAAAAACAAATATTGTGTGTTCTTACTCATATGTGAGGGCTAAAAAATTTGATCTCACGGAAGTAGAGAGTAGAATGATAGATACCAGAGGCTGGGAAGGGTGTGTAGGTTGGGGGGAGGTGATGAAGAGAGGTTGGTTAATGGGGACAAACATATAGTTAGATACAAGGAATAAGTTCTAATGTTTGATAGCAAGTAGGGTGACTACAGTTAACAACAATGTATTGCATATTTCAAAACAGCTAGAAGAGAGGACTTGAAATGTTCCCAGCACATAGAAATGATAAATACTCAAGGTGATGGACACCCTAAATACCCCGACTTGGTCATTGCACATTCTATGCATGTAACAAAATATCACATGTACCATGTAAATATATACAAATATTATGTATCGGTTTTTAAAAAGCTACCTTAGGAAGGTCACATATTATATAATTCGATTTACATAAAATTCTCAAAATGAAAAAATTACAGAAATGGAGAACAAATTAGTGGTTGCCAGGGATTAGGGATGACGGGGGGGTGTGACTATACAAGGGTAGCATGAAGGAGGTCTTTGTGGTGATGGGACAGTTCTGTATCATGATTGCAGTGGTGGTTGCACAAACTACGCATGTGAAAAAATGACACAAAACTATACACACAAAGTGTACCAGTGTCAATTTTCTGGTTTGATATTTTATGATAGTTACATAGGATCTAATTATTGGGGAAATTGGGTAAAGGGTACATAGCACTCCTGTGCTATCTTTAAAATTTCCTTATCTATAACCATTTCAAAATAAAAAGTTGAAATAAACAAAAGAGATAACTATGAAAAATGTCTTCTCACAATCAGCAATATGTGTCAAGAACCTTAAAAATGGTAATACTCTTTCATTCAAGAATTCTGTCTCTGTTTAGGGAATTTAGTCTCAGGAAATAATCAGAGATGCACATATAAATTTGTAAAGTAGGATATTCACTGTAGTTCATAAGATCATTTAAATGCCTAATTTTAAGAGAAGAGTTAATAAGTTACAGTCTATCGTATGATAGGATATTTGTGTAGCTACCAAAATCATGCTTTTGAGAAGTATTTAATTATATGAAAAAATGTTTAAGATAGTATTAAGTTAAAAAAGCAGGCCACAAAAGAATGGCCATACAGTACGATTTTTTTTTTTATTCACCAACTTGTCACAGTATGGTCTTAATTTTATTTAAAACACACATAGTATATATAAAAGGGTAGAAGGAAATGCATCAAAATAATGATGCTATTATGATGATTTTTATTTCTAAAATAAACATGCATTACTTTTATAATCAGAAAAATAAATATCCACAAAACTTAGTAGATTTAAAGGGAAGAGGGGGAATATATTGTAGTACTTCGCTTTGGAACCAAGGCCCAGGCTCACTATAGAATGTTCCATTTTATAATGAAAAACTCTTTCTTAATAAGCATAGTGTATGCAGGCACGCCAATATAGAGACATAATTAAAAATGTCAGCTTTGGGTGTCTTCTATCTGGAATAAGAGACGAGAAGGGAGAAGAGATGAGATGCACGTTTTCCCAGTGCCTGTTTTTCAGGGGTTCTGTGTAAACAAAGACATCACTTAAAAAAAAAAACAAAAAACCTATGAATAGCCTTTAACTTACTATTGGCTATGATTTTTTTTTTTTTAAGAGACAGGGTCTCACTATGTTGCCCAGGCTGGTCTCAACTCCTGGCCTCAGTGATCTTCCTGTCTTGGCCTCCCAAAGCTCTAGGATTACAGGCATGAACTACCATGCTGAGAGTATTGGCTTCGATTTCTTGATAACCATTTTGCATGCTACAGAATTCTTTCTTTTCATTTTTTCATTGTGGTAAAATACACATTACATAAATTTTACCATCTTAACCATTTTTAAATGTACAGTTCAGTGTTATTAAATACAGTCATAATGTTGTATAACCATCACCACCATCTATGTCTATAACTCTTATAAAACTGAAACTCTATACCCATTAACAATTATTTCCCTTTCCTCCTTCCCCCGAGCCCCTGTAAACTACCATTCTACTTTCCGTCTCTGTGATTTTGACTGTTCTAAATACCTCATAAAAATGGAGCCACACAATATTTGTCTTTTTGTGATTGGCTTATTTAATTTAGTAGAATGTCCTTGAGTTTCATCCATGTTGTAGCATGTGTCAGAATTCCCTTCCTTTTTAAGGCTGAATACTATTACATTGTACGTATACACATTTTGCTCCTCCATTCTTCTGACAATGGACGCTTGGGTTGCGTCCACATTTTAGTTATTGAACATAGACACTACCATATTGGAAGGGGCAATGAAAGGACAATTTACAGAGGTGTGCTCGTGTTGTTGCCCCCAGGGCCTTTTGTACCCTCAGGGAGCAGTAGGGGCCAATCTCCCAGGCTATGACTTCTTTAAGTCCAATAAATTCTCTGGAGAAAGGGGCAGTTGTGGGTCATTTGCAGTAACACCCACAGCAGCTGGGATGTAATGGTGGTGCAGGTGGGACACCTACAGCATCCATCAAACAGCCCATTATCGTGCATAACATTGTGGTGAACAACCTCACACATAAATCTTCAGGGGTGTCTCCAATTATCTCCTAGGCTAAATTCCTAAAAGTACTTTAAACAAAGAGTACCAATAGTCAATAGAGGTTTATTGAATGAATTGGTGGATGAATAAATAAAGAGAGAGAAAAGATGTTGGGAGGTTGAAGGGATGAAGAAGGTAGGTATGTGGCAGGCAGCTCTGGGATGGGCTCCTGAGGGGTGGGTCCCTCTTACCTTGATGATAGGACCCGCATGGGCCTGGTACTCATTGAATTCTTTCTGCAAAGGTAGAGGGTACTTCATTGCACGAATGGTTCCCACCGAGGTGCCCACAAACATCATACGCCCGGAGCGTGAGATGGCAATGGTTGTGTAGGTGACATCGAATGCCGACATCTCTCGAAGGATCTGGAATGTAGTCAGCTCTGTTCAGTGGGAGGGGCTGAGCTGTATCTCTAGAGTCCTGAAGCCATTCTTTCCCTCTCCTCCAATAGCACCCTTAGGGGTCTGTATTTTAAAAAATGTTTTTCTCTATTCCTTATAGTATCTGGAATAGTGCCTAGCATATAAAAGGCACAAACTAAATATTTCTTGGTTGCTTGACTGATGAATAACCAGTTCTACGAGTCAGGAATAATACTAGTGAAAGGAAATCTTTATATGGCACTCAGGATATGCCAAGCACTGTTCTATGCCCTTTACAGGTTGTTACTTATTCAGTTCTTAACAAAAACCCTCTGAAGTAGCCACTGTTTTCTTTATTAAAGATGACAAAACAGAGTCACAGAGGTGGTAAGTAACCTGCCTGACTCCTATACCTAGTGATGGCAGTCTGGCTCCAGTCTCTGCACTTGACGGCTATGCTGTCATGCATCTCACAATGGGAATGCGATGTTGATCATAAATTTGTTCAGCAAACATTTATTAATGCTCATTATATAAACAAAACTATATAGTAGTTCCCCCTCATCTGTGGGGGAGACCTCAGTGGATGCCTGAAACCACAGATACTGACATACTGAACCTTATATATGAGGGCTGTCTGGAAAATATCCAGCCATAAATGTCTCTATTTTTCATATTACTTGGCTGGATACTTTCCAGACAGCCCTCATATACTATGTTTTTTCCTATTCATACATAACTATGATAAAGATTAATTTATAAGTTAGGCAGAGTAAGAGATTAACAACAGTAACTAAAATAGAACAATTATAACAATATACTGTGATACAAATTAGGTGAATGTAGTCTTTCTCTCCCCATCTCTCAAAATAACTTATTGTACTATATTCACCTATTTTCAGACCGTAGCTGACCTCAGGTGACTGAAACTGCAGCTAAGGGGAGACTGCTGTACTACCAGGGAACTCGTTTATTCCTCCACTCATTAATGCATTCACCTACCCACCTGCCCAAACATTTACTGAATGATATCGTGGGCCAAGCAGTGGGCCAGCCAGCAGGGCTACCAAGACGAGCGGAACATGGCCCTGCCCTGAAGGAGCTTCATTCTGCTGTAGCACTGGAAAAGCTGCCAGGGAATCAGGACCAGGTTACTTGGAGCCATGTAGGAGAGTCACCACACTCTGGGCTGCATTCCAGCTGTGGGGAGCTTGCTGCTGTGGTACCTGTGCACTCTCCCAGGCACCAGCCCCCTGACAGTGATGAGCCCTGAGGAGAAGCCAGAGAAGCCAGCGAAGGTGAGCTGTTGCTGGACTCCTGGACAGGGACACAAGCCACATTGATATTAAGTGTCCTTGCTGAGCTCTCCTCTCTTGCCTTAACTATTTGAAGCCAAATGTGTTAATTCTAAGATTTCAGAGTTTGGGGATTTCAAAAGAATACAGTGGCCAGCCTAGGTGATAACCACTAACTATACAGTCATGCATTGCTTGATATAGAGATATGTTCTGCAAAACTTGTGGTTAGGCAATTTTGTCATTGTGTGAACATCACAGAGTGTACTTCCACAAGCCTAGATGGCCTAGCCTGCTACATACCTAGGCTATATGGTATAGCCTATTGCTCCTAGGCTACAAATGTGGATAGCATGTTACTGTACTGAATACTGTAGGCAATCATAAAACAACAGTAAGTATGTGTGTATCTAAACATAGGAAAAGTACAGTTAATCTGCGGCATTATAATCTTATGGGCCCACCATTGTATACGCAGTCCGTTACTGACATTATGTGATGCATGACTGTAGTTGTCTTTTTACCCCAGGGAAGTAAGTGCAGACCAAGGGTAAGAGTACAGTTTAGAGATGATGTTGACCTCCATGCCTGGAAGGTGGAAGAGAAATTACAGACAGCAAGCAAAACAGAAATGGAAAAGGTCCCCACAATTTAACCCAATCAGGAAGGGCACTGGGCAGGAAATTCAGGAAGTGACACTAACTGAGCAGCCTGCCCAAAAGGAATGAGGAGCCAGGTGTTATTCCATGAAGAAGAGTCCTGTACTTTCTGCTGTAAGTACATGGACCAATACGGTAGCCCAGAGGCGGGGAGGGGCAGACTCACCGAAGAATCTGCAATCTCTTTGATGGTTTGGTCCGATCCAACAGCAAATATAATTTTGGCATCAGGGGAAATAGTAACGCAGTTGTAGCTGCAGGATTTGAGCACACATTCTGTGTCTCTCTTTCCTGTGGACAGATTCCATTCATACACGGCACCATCTGTGCCACAAGAAATCAGTTTGCTATCATCTGCATTCCACACAATGGAACGGATCTGCAGGAGATGAAGACATATCCAGTTAAGGGTGCACACACACACACACACACACACACACACAAACACACACACACATCCCAATGTGGAAAAAGCATGAACTCCTCAGGTGCTCTACTAGACTGAGGCAAAATGTCCTTTTCTGGTATAGGCCCTTCTGTCAGCACAAAACACAGCTTCTTGGAAATGTTAACATTCTCTTTTCTAAGATGCTTGCAAGCTACTGAAGATGAAACATTCCCATTTCTTTTTCACTTTATGAATGTAAAGACTGAATCATAATGGTTTATTAATGCTACAAACAACCAATTTTTGCTGTTTTTGGAAAACTTTCTTAGCCTGACATAATTATATATTCACAGAAAACTGCAAAAATAGCACAGAGAGAGTGGACTTCTGGTATGGCAAGGTACGGACCTCAGCTGACCTTCTCCCTAATGAAATAAGTTAACTGGCAAATATGATCAAAACAACCATTTAACATCTCTAGAAATTGTCCTAAGGGCATAGAGCAAATAGAAAAACATTTGTTCAAGAAAATCTACTCAATCTTGGTAAGAACAGAGTCTGCAGCATTTGCTCCGTTACTGCCCCAGCTCCAGAAACTTCACTGCTGTGCACTCTAGGCAGGTATGGCCAAGACAAAGGGACTCTCTCTCCCCACAGCTCTTGGTCTTGGACTATGGTTTCACTCTGGAAGGGCAGACTGCTGGCATTTCTTATCCTTGCCCTAGCCCCATGTTGCCAAACCTATATTCCACACAGGCATTGTTAAGGGGACCTGGACTCCCTTCCCCTGGCCAGCCCCCACTCATTGGTGGAAGCTCTACTTCAAGCACAGCAGGCTAATAATAATGGCACCCCGACTGCTCCTGCCCCCATTTGCTCATGGCATGGAGGTTCCAAATCATGAAGGAGAAGCTGAAAAGACCAGGGGCTTACATATACACACATACACATACAGGTACCACTCACAGAGTGAGGACGTTACTCCTGGAAAAGCAGGAAAATAGAAGAGGAAACACATCCCAACTCATTTTAGGAGGCCAGTACAACTTTGACAACAAAACCAGAAAAAAACAGTATAAAAAACACAACACTACAGATCGATAACCCTCATGAACAGACTCAAAAATCCTCAACAAAATATTAGGCATATTGAATCCAGCAATATATGAAAAGAATTATTCATCACAACTAAATAGGGTTTATTCTAGGAACAGGCTGGTTGAACATTTGTAAATCAGGCAATGTAATCCACCATACTGACAGGCTAACAAAGAAAAACCAGCTTCAAAAAAATCAACTTAAAATATTAACTGATTAAAGTGAAATACAGAAACTTTACTCTGATATAGCTCCATTCACTCCTACCCTCTGTTGTACTATTATTTCCAACAACATTCCTAGATTCACTAATTTTAATAGTTTATATGAACATTCTTTGAATTTTCTACACACCCAATTACGTTGTCTGTAATAATTTTATTTCTTCCTTTCCAATCTTTATGCCTTTTATTTCCTTTTCTTGCTTTATTGCACTGGTTAGGACTCAGTAACAGGCTCACAGAAGGCATCATGTTTGTTCTCTATCTCAGAGGGAATGCTTTCATAATTTCATGATCAAGTACACTGTTTGTTGTAGGTTTTCTGTAAATATCTCATATAAGATATAGGAAGTTCCTTATTATTTCTAGTTTGTTAAGTGCTTTTTAAAAATATCATGGGGAGCCCAAGTCCTTCTGCTTGAGGCCTCCCACAAAAATACAAAAATATCATGATTGGATGTTAAATTTTATCAATTTTTATTGTATCTGCATTTATAGAGGTAAGCATATAATTTTTCTTCATTATTATGTTAATTGCATTCCTGGAATAAACCCAACTTGGTCATGCTGTGGTATCTTTTTATATGTTGCTGTATTGGTCTGACGATATTTTGTTTAGGACTGTTCTATCTATCTATATATTTGTCTATATTCATGACAAATATTGGCTTATTTTTCTTTCTCGTGGTATCTTTGACAGGTTTTGGTATCATGATTATGCTGGTGTCATAGAACAAAATTGGAAAGTATTCCTTCTTTTAAAAATTTTCTAAGAGTTTTGTTTTCAAGATTAGTGTTATTTATTCCTTAAGTGCTGATATAATTCTCCAGTGACATGATCTGGGCCTACAGTTTTCTTTGTAGGACGGTTTTAAATTACAGATTCAATTTTTATAGGAATTTGTCAGTTTCATTTATATATTCACAATTATTTGCATAAAGTTGTTCATAATATCCTCTATAATCTATTTAATGTCTATAGGACCTTTAGTGACATCCTCTTTTTATTCCTTGGTTATTTGTATCTTCTCTCTCTTTTGTTCTTGATCAGTCATGCCAAGGATGTGTCTATTCTATGTTTTCGAAGAATCAAGTTTTGGCTTTGATGATCTTCTTTTGCATGCTTGTTTTCTATTTCATTAACTTCTGCTCTTATCTTTGTTACTTCCTGCCTTTTATTTTCTTTGAATTTAATTTGCTGTTCTTTTTTAACTTCCTGAGATGGATTCTTACATCATTGATTTTCATCCTTTTTTCATTTCTAATATAGAATATGTATTTAAGGTTATAAATTTTCCTGTATGCATGGCTTTAGCTGCATCCTCTATCTGTATTTTTTTTTAAAAAACTACATGTGTATTTCTAACATATACTCCTGATTAGAGAGCAGTGTCACAAGTACTTGTACAGTGATAAAACAAATGGTTGCTTTCTAGACGGGTGAGGTAGGGCACCAGAATTGCATTCTGAGCTTTCATCTGCATCCCCATAGTCACTTGAGGACTAATTACATTGCTGAAGCCGAGGAAGGTCAGCAGCTCTCAAAAAGAGTGCTTGTGTTTACACAGCACTTTCAATTCCCAAGGTTTTTTCTTTTCACTTTTCCTTCTGATGACCTTGTTATTTGCTAAAGTTAATGGCCAGTTTTTAGTCTTTACATGACCTCTCTCTGACATCTAGCACCACTGACCACTTCATCCTTTTTGGAAATTGTTTAATTCTTCTTTGACACGATTCTCTGATTCCAAGTTCTCCTTGTATCTTCATTTTCAGTCTTTCATTAGCTCTTCTTCTTTCACCAAGTTCTTAAATGTTGGTCCAGATTCTTCTCAGATTCCACACTGGCCCCTGGTGATCTAACTGATGCCTGTCACTTCAACTACCTAAACCCCTGAACCTTCATTTTTCAGCCTTGACTTCTTTCCTGACCTCCATGCACACACATCATACTTCCTGGGCACACCAAACATATTATGTCCAAAGTGGAGCTAATCTCTTTCTTCTCTCTGTTTCTACTACTAAAGCCATGGCTAGTTCCTGACCCATCCTTCACCTTCACATTCTAGTTGGTCTCCATCACTCCAACTTTCCTCCCCTCTAATCCATCCTTAATACTATAGAGAATCACCTTTCTGATCCCACTTATTCCTTTCTGAAATCTCTTCAAT
>RJWJ010030307.1:0-20042 GCA_004363605.1 Indri indri | reverse complement strand
AAAAGTAAATACCAGAATAAACAGACAAAAGCCTGGAAGAGGGTTGTCTCCGGGGAGCAGGGCTGTGTGCGGAGGGCGAGGCGGGGCTGGACCGTGTGGATTTTGTTCCGTGTCTCCTGGTAATGAGCTTTTAGAACTGTGCGAATGTATTATTTTGGTTTCCAAAAACCAATAGATTAAAAACTGTACAAAGCAAGCCCCCAAAATCAAGGGAAAAGGGAAGGAAGGAGCAAACAAAGGAGGAGGGGACTGAACACGGTCCGGCCTGTCCTCTGTCCCGCGCTAACATTTTCGGACGGGCATGTGTTCCGCACTCATCGACTTCTCCAAGGACAGGCCCTTTTATTCCATCTGGTGGCCCATTTGGAGAGTGCCTGGAGTGAGTGTAGATGACACAGTCGCCACGTGTCTGTCTGAGGGTGTTTTGGGCTCTGGAGTTATACTCGACAATAAGGGAAGCATTTGGAGGAAAAAATACACCGAAGGCTCCTGCGTGGGCTGTGCGGTGCCACGTACCAGGGCCGGGCGCCAGTGTTCTGCAGGAGGCAGACGTGCGATTGTGCACAGAGGTGGGGCGGGTGCAGCAGGGGGTGGGGGTTGAGTGGTGGGTGTTGTCGGGGCGTGGGCAGAGGGGGTGACGGAGGAGCAGTGATGTGGGCGCAGGATGAGCTGTGAAGTGAGCAGAGACCCCACTGAGAGGCGCGGGGCCGCACCGCAGTGAGGGCCAGCCACATGGTCTAGCCATTTCCTCACACTGGGTGGCCTCGAAAGGATGGAGGACGGGAACTGAGCACTGCGTGGCCTGTTGGAGGGATCGCTCCGGCAGCAGTGGGGTGGGTCACAGGGGGTGGGCCAGCGGCTGAGACGGGAGAGGCTGAGGGTCCAAACTGAGTCAGCAACGTGGGCGTGAAGGAGGGGACCTGAGGAGGCCGGAGGAGGAGTCCAGGGTCAAGTCCACGTCTCCGACACAGACGGTCATGTGCACAGAGGACGTATGCGGAGCCCACAGACAGCACCAGCCAAGGGCGTGGCGGGAAGACCAGAAGTCAGCCTGAGATGGGTGGAGCAGCTGGCCCCGAGGAACACCCCCCGATGGCCAGCGAGCAGCAGGTACGTGTCCAGTCTGGATGTGCTTTATCGTTACAAACAAACAAGGTGGACCGGTGAGGTTCAGACCCAGCTCAAGATGCTGCTAGAGGAGCCCTACTCCGGAGAGTTCCAGAATGGCAGCAGTCCCTCCAGGCTGCTTCCCACCCTCCCCCTTCCCTGGTGGCCTGGCCTTTGCTGCCTTTGCATGGTGGCATGAGGCCACCAGGAGAGGAGGGGCTCATCTGCTTGGTGAGACACTCCCGGCTCACCACGGCCCCACCTGTGCCGGGCTGCTGAGGAGCAAGTCTCGGACCCCTGGGGTCCCTGAAGAGCAGCTCTCAACACACCTGTGGGCCAGGTGGGTTTCTGATCCTACCTTCTCTTGACGTCCCAGCCCACGCCTGGCTGAGTGCTGAGGGGCCGCCTGGCTGTCTTCGCACCCGCGGAGAAGTAGGCGCAGGGCCTCAGAGCCTCAGCACCAAACGTGATCTCCACCCCGGCTCTTCTTGTGTTTTTCCAGGGAGGGCAGGGGTTGTTGATAACTTGTCCAGATGAATAAAACTGATAAATGGTTCTTATATGCCTGCTAGTTCTTTTTAAAAGTTTATTTTTAGTTAACACGTGAAAAATTGTATATAGCACGTGATGCTTTGATATTTGTACACTTTGTGGAATGTCATGATGTATTGTATACTTCAAAATCACCAAGAGAGTAGATTTTAAATGTTCTCATCACAAAAATTGGTATGCGTAGGGAAGGGTGTGTTAATGAACTCGATTTGATCATTCTGCAGCATATACATATGTCCATGGCTGTTGGTTCTTTATAAGAGTTACAACTGAGGAATGGAGGAGTAATTGTTATTTCTGGCACATTCTGGCTGGGAATCTTTGGGAATACACCTTGTGAGTTTTACATGAAGGGAAGGAGAGTCTTGGGGTGGGGGCAGAGGCTTAACAGACCCCTCTCTGGGGGACGGCGAGTCTCACTCACCCTGTGTGGGATGCGGCTCTTGTGTACCCCCATCGGAACAACAGCTGCGGCTGACCTGGGAGGGAGATGTTAAGAACAGAGAACCTTCTGGGTCTCACAGCAGGGATTCTCCACCTCGGTATATTAGATTAATTGGGGGAGGAGGGTGGATTTTAAAAATTACTGGTGTCTGAGTGCCAACCCAGACCAATTGAATCTGAGCCTAAATCTACACCCTCCATGTGGGGTCACCTTGGCTCGGAAGTGTTTACAATGACGCTGATTGTCATTGTGGCTTCAACCACAGCAGCGTAATGGTGGATTTTATCTATAAAAAGATAAAGACCTTTGTGGGCCGGAGGGAAGAGGTTGTTTTACAAGGGATATTCCATCTTCTTGAGTCATGGAGAGGAAAAACCAAAATGGAATTATCAGGAAAAGAAAAGCTAAAAATAAATGTGGTGTGCTCCACTGGCAGGAGAGAGTGGAGACAGATCCGTGACTTGATTCAGGACTGGGCTGCCAGGAACACCTGGGAAACCAGAATTGAAGAGATTTTGAGGCAGAAGGAAGCCTCTAATAAGATGCGGAGACTTCAAATTTCTCAAGTTTGCAGCCAGTGTCCAGAGGGCCGTCAGTTTGCAGCTATCACCATAAACCTCAAAGATGAAGTCTTTCCGTTAAATTTCTGTTTATAGAAAAAATACACCAAGCAGCTGGCCAGATGCGCTGGTATTTTGGTGAGCCTGAAATCATAAACATTTCACTTTTTCATGTATTTTCCACTTATTTTCCTTTCCCCCCAAATTCCCAAAATGTCTGTATCTGAACTGTACTGAACTGTCCTGCCACCATAATTTTGCTTTGTGGTAACTTTTCTAGGGGCTTGGGATTTGCTTAGGTTTTCTCACTTTTGTGGGCGACGGGGTGGTAGTGAGATACCTTGTGGTTCTTATTGGTTTTTTGGAAAAAGGGGTCCCATGAGAGACTTGGGATTAGATTTCCGATCCTTCGCAGGTGCTAAAAGACGTATATCCCTTCTATTGGAAAGTAGCTTGGGAAGCAGGGCTCCAGAAGAAATCCGCCTGAAATCTATTTCCACCAGGGACCCCTTTCTCCAACACCAAGCAGAATGAGAAACTTGGAAAGAGAATTATTTTGGACTCCAATTTATTTGAAGTTTAATTCCTATGTGGAAATTAAGAAATGGGAAAGAATTTACAGTGTCCATATTTGGGATCTTTCTTCAATGTATTACATTAACATATTTGGGTGCACTGTATGATCTCTCTGGGGCTATATTAAGTCATGTGGCTGAACTTATTGAAGTGTGAAATAGAATAGGGGTGAATTTTCAGAATAGGGGCACTGTGACCTTGGAGTTAATTTAATTAAATTTCCCATTCTTGCTCAATTCAGAGCCTTTGGGGATACACATGAAATAGCAGTAGAAGTTGAGGGAGTGGTTTCACAGCTGGTATCCTACCCTCAGGGGACAGCTAAATTCACAGACACACTTACGCAATCAAATAAAGTCCAGGCAGTGCATCCTAGACTCTGGGACTAGCAGCCACCCTGTTGGTTTGGGTCTGCATTTGATCCAATAGCATAGCCCAGGGGCGTGTCTATAGGTGAAGTTAAATATCCAAATGCTATTGCAACAACCTACTCACTAACTGACCTTTCTGGATTGGTAAAGTAGTCCTCAAAAGACATGAAATTTAGTAAGTCATCTTAATTTTTTTTAATTGAACAATATTCCAGATGAATTATAGATGTACCTTCTGTCATCCCAGACAAATATCCACTCTAAGGTTTAAGTTTCCATTTATTTAGCCAAAGATGTAGACACCTTTTGGAAGTGAGATGGTTACACAGAGCAGGGAGCAGGTAAAGACACCTTGTGTTTCATTACAGTGTCTTCTGGCCCTTCATTTATCCACAGGGCACTACTCAGGCAAGGTAGTTCTCACTGGGTCTAAGAAAATAAATTTCTTTTTGCTTTACAACATTCCAGAAAGCCCAATTCTGTACAGCCCACCACCCCTGGACTCTCATTTAATACTCCTTTATCTGGAGAGGGAGAGAGATTTGAAGGAATTGGTTCATGCAGTTGTGGGGGGCAAGCCTGAGACGTGCAGGGCAGGAGGCAGGCTGGAGCCCCAGGGAGGAGCTGGTGTTGCAGCCCAAGCCCAACGGTGGTCTGGAGACAGAATTCCTTCTTCCTCAAGGGTCCTCTTAAGGCCTTCAACTGATTGAATGACATTGTGGAGGGGACTGCTAGTCTCAAAGTCTACCAATTTAAATGTTAATCACATCTAAAAAATACCTTTGCAGCAACATCTAGACTTTCAACCAAACCTCTGGGCACCACAGTCTTGCCAAGCTGATGCATAAAATTAATCATCACAGACAATAAAGCTGAAACTCAGAACAGTATTGAATGATGTAGCTAGGACTTAAGTTGGGAGCTGTCTGACTCTAGAACTTGTCCCATTAAGCTACAGGATCGCATTTAGTTCGTATGTATGCCATTCTTCCTGCCTTGAACAGCTTCTGGTCACCTTTTAGAGAAAAAACTGTGGGATTTTCTCCAGATTTCTCAGTATAGTGTCTCTGGAAGAGCATTCACGGGGGCCTGGCATTGTGGGAAGGCGAGTGTTCCTGGAGAGACGCAGGAGGCTGAGCACAGGTTCAGTTCAGTTCATCTCAATTCGGTCCAGCCTACATTATGTAGCCCTGACCATGTGTCAGTTTGCTCCGGGCCAGAGTGCGGTTTTGGAGAAACAGATGGAAATACGTGGCTCATGCCTGTTGATGGAGGCAGGCAAGAACAGAGAGTATTTGGAGCAAACCAGACTGGGATACATGCTGTCATAGAATCCAGGGCTGTCACTGGTGGCTGACATGACATGTTCCTCAAGTCGAACCTTACTAATTCAGTCCTTATTAGACAATATTGAAAAACACAATTTTTAAATGACGTATTTAAATTTGGGTAGCTTTTAAGTTTTAACCAAGGTTATTTTGCTTTTGACAGAGAGCTTAATGATAAGAGAACTTAGGATCAGCAGTGATGTGCGTGTGTGTTTAATTAACTGGAAAGAACCAACAAACTTTGGTTTGAATCCTAATTGGTGTTAAAATTAAAATAAAGGTAAAATAATGACTTCATGAAAATATATAATGAATACATGCCAAGGATTTTGTTTAACTCATTAATTAATGAGGAAATGAGTAAAATGTAAAAACAGGTTCAATGGAGAATTCAAAGAACACACAAATGCAGGCAATCAAGAATTAGAAATGAATTGGCAAATAACTGCAAAACAAGTTGGTGTCCACGAGGCAATAATCAATTGTATCTCCTAGGACCAAAATTCATTTGCATTTCCATGGACAAGAATTATTTGCATTACTATCGGTTTTCTACAACATACATAGTAGTAAAATAGCACAAAGATGTTCAGAAAGTCAGATAGCCTGGAAAGATGCTCTAGAAAAACACCCACTAATCTATTTTTTCCCATTTCAAAGTCTTTCACTATTTTTTTCTGACATCGGTGAATACTGGATAATGGCTTTAGTCATATTATTCAACCTGGGTTTTAGTTTCCTTATCTGTAAAATAGGGCTGATGTTTTTTCACTGGGCTGTTTTGCAGATTAAAAATGACGATGTAGTCATGCACCACATAACAACATCTTGATCAATGACATGTACGGTGGTGTTCTCATAAGATTACAATACTGTATTTTTACAGTATCTTTTCTATGTTTAGGTACATTCAGATACACAAATACCATTGTGTTACAGTTGCCTACAGTATTGAGTGCCTACAGTATTGAGTACAGTAACCTGCTGCACAGGTTTGTAGCCCAGGAGCAAATAGGCTACACCATGTAGCCCAGGGTGTAGTAGGCTACCCCACCTAGGTCTGTGTAAGTGCACTCTATGATGTTTGCGCAATGACAAAATGGCATAATGATGCATTTCTTAGAACCTATCCCTGTTGCTAAGCGATGCATGACTGTATATATACACTTCCTGACACAGAGTATGTGTTCGATCAATAGTAGATCTCCTTCTTTTGTATTTTTTAAAACTGATATGTGGACTTGTTCCCAACAAGTCTCTTCATTCATGCATTTGTCTATTCAATATTTGCTGAAAGCCTGTTATACCAGACATGTGCTAAGCTAATGCACAGCCAATGACTACACAGTGAGCAAGTCACAGACTTCAAGGAGCTTGTAAACTGGTAGTGGGGGTGGTGGAGGAGGCAGACCAATGGTCAGTCTTGATGATTTAGTGTGGCTGCCATGGCATGAGTCCCAGGAGGGAAGCCCCAGGGAGTGTAAGGAGGGTTCAGAGCAAGAAGACTCAGAAGCCAGACTGCCTGGGCCAATTACCTGTGTCCTTGGGCAAGTGACTTAACCTCCTTGTGCCTCGGTTCCTTCATCTTTAGAATGGAGAGGATACCCGTGGACTGTGGTGCAGATTAAATGAGCTAATATTTATGAACACTTGGAACAGTACCTGGCATCCACTAAGTATGGTCTAAGTATTTGCTGTTATTATTTAATGAATATAATGTGCATAAATTGAATGAGGAGTAGTTTCTACTGCAGACTTTGCTTGTGCGTGAACTTGATCTTCCTGTGCTCTTGTGTCCTCTCCAGTGGGTTATCTGGGCACATTCTCAGCTCAGAGACGTCTCTTCCCCAGGCTAGCCCACCTGGAGACATTTCGGGAACTTAGTGTCTACCTGTCTTGTCTACCAAGCTCAGTGCTCCTGGTCTTACCTATTCACCACCTTGTCACTGTTAGGAAATGTCCCTCAAGACAAAGATTGCATCCCATTCATTAACCTCTGCGTTCTCAGAGAGACAGTTCCTTTAGTCTCATTTTAGACATTTTAAACTCCAACACCTATACTGCTTCCTTCATCCTGACCGTAACTGTGAGGGCAGACCGAACCTCGGTGGCTCAGTGGTGGCCAGGTCTGAATGCAGCAGACACAAAAACCTCTAGGTTTAAAGCTGACTTCATTTAAAAGGCTCCTGCAAACACTCAACTGTGCGGAGAAAGAGTTAAGGTGCCAACTATAACCTGTCCTCTACCTGAACGTGTCTGCCCCTGTCAGATGTATAGAAGAAGTTCAGAAGGCATTTTCAGGAGTCTTCATCTGATTAGAGAGGATGCTGCTGGCTTTCTGTTTGTGCCATGCTCTGCAATATATTCATTAATAAATGCCAAGGCAGCATCTGGCCCAGGATAAGAACTGCGGGGAAGAAGTGCCATCCTTGGGCCAGGCTGAGGGAGTGGCTGCTGTTGTGATATGGTTTATGGAGCGTCTATTCTGTGTCAGGCGTGGTGACAGGTGCTTTACTCTGTGTTATTTATTATGACTTAAAAGGCCATGGGTGTAACTGACCAGGGTGCCAGTGATGCCTCTGCAAGTGCTGCAGCCGCTGGAGCAGGTGCCCACGTTTCTGAGATGACAACGTGAATTCATTGGGAAGAGCCACGTGTGAGCAGGGTGGCCTCCCTCTCACAGCCTAAAGCACTCTGCAGACAGCACGGAAGTGGTTTCCAGACCGTGTGTGATGAGGGCGGTGTGAGGTCTTTGGCAAGTCCTGATCTGGGGTTTGCGGAGCATCTATAACACACGCGTTGGGCGCTGTCATGTGACAGGTGCTCGTGTTTCCGGCCATCTCCGCAGTCTGCCCTGTCCCCCTGCTCTGGCTCGGGGTCTCTCGTGCTGGGTCACCAGAACAGCCCCTTCCTTGGCTCTGGGCTTCCAGTCCCTGGCCCTGCAGTCTTCTCCCCAGTGCCCTCGAGGTGGTCTTCCTCACGCTGTCCCTCCCCTTTGGTCGTTCCCTGTTTTCCACATGGTAATGCACGGTCTCAAAGGGCACCTTGCCCCAGGCCCTGTGGGTCCCTCTGTGGCAGCCACACTGAGCCATGAGGCCTCCCCGATGCCCAGGCTCTGTCCGCGCCATGGCATGCACTGTTCTCTGCACCTAGGCATTCGGGAACCGTTTCTGAGAGCACCGGCACCGGCTGCAGGTGAGCCCTGCCCTGCCTCGGGGCTCGTTCGCTTGGCTTCGGTTACTATTTCCTGGGGGAGTGTGCAGAGACACCAGCATCATCCTGGTAGCACGGCAGTGCAAACAAGCTGGAAGGTCTCTGGCTTGATGGGCTGAGACTGCCTTGAGTGTCAGGAGACCTGCCTCTCACGCCCACTGTCACCGAGGGAAGTCCTTTCCCCTCTCTGGGCTTCTGTGTCTCACCATTACGCAAAAGATTGGCCTGGTCAGTGGTTCTGCCAGACGGTCTCTGGGCCATCACCTGGGAACTCCCTAGACACGCGTTTCTCAGGCCCCGCTCACACCTATTGGGTGGGAAATTCAGGACGTGGGAACAGCCATCCGTGTTTTACCAGCCGAGGAGGAAGGGGAGGGTGTCCCAATAGCATCTAAAGTTTGAGAACCACCGGTTAAAGTGAATTTTAAATCTGTGATTCTCTGCTCTGCTCTACGAAGAGGACAGATTGTGCCTATTACTGGTGACATCTGGGATGACAATGGGT
Source organism: Indri indri (assembly GCA_004363605.1). Lineage (NCBI taxonomy): Eukaryota > Metazoa > Chordata > Mammalia > Primates > Indriidae > Indri > Indri indri. Next base: position 11,385 of record RJWJ010030307.1, on the reverse strand, counting down.
GAGAGGGGTTCCCACACGGGGAATGAAACTCAGATACGCGGCTATAGAAGTTCCTTTCAAGCATCACCTATTATCGTGTTACGCGGATTCCATTTGCTAATTTATTTCAGCGAAAGTGAAAGGAGACCCGTGGGAAGGTCCTGACGCCCCTGCGGTGGCTGCGTTGGGAACAGTTCCTGGCTGTCCCCAAAAGGCCCCTGGAAAGGCTCCCTCCGGCAGCACCTGGAGAGGGAGGCTGACGGCGGCTTTGTGCGTCTCAGAGCGGGCACTGTTTCTCCCCTCGGTTCCGGACACAATCGGGCAGTGTGCGCGGCCGGCGGGCCTCCAGCTGCGGCTGCGTGCCCAGCTCTCCCTGGAAGTGTGCCTGCGGCCGAGAAGGGGCGCTCTGTTTCCGAGGGAGGCATGCCCGGCTCCTGTTGACAGGTTCGTACCTCACCCATGGGAGGGTCTGCTTTCCAGGGCTGGCCTACGACTCGGCCAGGAAACGCATATCTCAGGCCCAGCACGTGGCGCAGGGTCTGGCACACAGTAGGTGTGGTGAACGTCAGCAGACGGCAACTTGAGGTTTGTTGGGTCATTTCTTAAAATCGCTTCGGGGCTCCAGTGGAATCCCGGCATCAGTTTTGGGCGGCTCTTTGGCTCCCGGGTGCTGTCAGGAGGAGCCTATTGGACAAGGCTCCTGCTCGCCCAGCTCCTGACTCAGGGGCGTGAGGCAGCAGGAAACGACATTGGGCCAGGGGAGTGCCAGATGGAGAGCTAGACAGCCTCACATCTGTGGTTCTGAATTACACACATGGCAGGGTTGCTAGGAGGAGCCGATTCTAATTCCAGATGAAAGGTCCAGAGCCCAGAAAATAGACCCCTTGACCACAATCACACCGGGAGCCATAGCGTCAGGCTACCGAGCTTTGTTTCTTTTACTGGGTACTTAGCCATGCAGCTAAATAATATCCTCATGGTATGATGGGTTTCTGTTTCTAAATATTGTATTTATCCAGTTATTCTATCTAATTACTCTAATGTATCTAATTATTTGAATCCTCACAGTAATGCCTTAAAATGGGAATTATTGTCACCATTTTACAGATGAGGAAACCGAGGCCCAAGGGGGTAAATTAACTTTCATGCTGTCACTTGGTGTCGATAGAAGGGAGGAGCTTGACTTGCATCCCAGTGGATGTTTGGGTGGATCGATGACACTGAAGCCTGCTCTCTACCACGTTCCTCTTGTGGAAGGATTTGAGGGTGGCCTGGAAGAACGCTGTACCCTGACAGGGGTCACAGTGTCTGAATTGTCACCACCCCCAATTTTTATCATCCTGCCCTCCCAGCTCCCCACTCCCAAGTGATAAGTTTTCTCGGAGTGTGGCCATTCCTGGACAGGTGAGCCCCTGGGCAAATCACATGAATTTACATGATGAAACATCTGGGTAGGCTTTGATATGATGACAGGTGCATGCCCCGAGACTAGAGTTCATCGCATAGACTACACCTGGGGCAGAGATGCTCACAGAGTATGAAATCCACTGGGCCTTGGGCAGGAAGTGGGGCAGCTAACTGGGGGAGGATTCCAGAAAGAAAGCATAGTAGAGGCTGATGCAGGGAACCCTCACCCCACTCGGCTCATGAGGTCATGTGCTATGGTCTCCATCATGCAGATGGACAAGGGGGCCCGGAGTGGGTGGGCGAGTGATTGGGTTACGCTGGAGTCATCCATTCAGCCAGCCACTGACTCCAACAACAGGTGGATTCTGAGCATCTTCTCTGTGCCAAGGACCGTGCTTACACTGGAGAAGACAGAGATGGAATCCATCTCTGCCCTCAAGAAACCCACAGTTGAGTGGCAAAGACACACCAGTATATGGATAAACCACAGGGCATAATACAATAGGACGAGGACTGTGATTTGGGCCAAGAACTCTAATTTTCATAGATACAAGAAAACCCGTGGAGAAAACACCTTCCTGTTTTCAGAATAACAAAGTTACCATGTGGTTGGTCTACGGGTTGTAAAGTACATTCAGCCATCAGCCAGTGCTTTGAGTTTAAGTTCAGTGAATGGATGAATACTGCCTGTGAAGGCGCATTTCACAGGTGTGTCTGAGATCACACAGCTTGTGCCTGGCAGAGCTGGACTCTGACCCAGGTGTCTCTGGTGGTTCCAACACCAAGTTAGGTGAGCTAGGCCAGAGCAGGAACAGTGATAGTCATTATTTTCTGACAGGTGGGCAGGCATAGTCCAGGGGAGCCTGGGGTGGTCTTATTCCACAATGCATCCCCCGAGAGGTTGAGAGCTGCAGATCAGAGCCGAAAGCAGGAGACAGAGGCAGAGAGGCTGACAAAGGATCTTCTCAACTGGAACGAGTGTGTGGCTTTTGAAGCTGTATTTAGGGGAGGGATAGGAGAGCAGCGATTTCGGGGAGAGACCCAGGCAGGGCCATCTCACGGCACAGCCTTAGGGAGGCCAGGGAGGGGGAAATTTCCAGAAGAGGAAATGAACCATTATGGAACCTGGACTGTGTGCCGAGTACTTTACACACATGATCTCACTTAACTGTCACATGAACAGTAACACAGGACCCCAGTCTTGCTTTGGGGTGAGGGAGGGGCTTGCTCCAGCCCGCCTTGTTAGGAAGCAGCAGAGCGGAGGTGTGAACTCGGGTCTGCCTGACTCCAAACCCCCTTCTCTCCCCACTCCGCACACCATCTTCCCACCCCGTTCCGTGTGCCCCGACTGTGGCATTCGACTCAGCTGTCCTGTCCCTGGCCTTAGCCTTTCCATGTGGTGACACAGAGCAAGTGGTACACGGCTAACACACATCAGCTTCAGTGTTAGGCTCCTACAAAACCACCTGGTGGGGTGAGCTGGACTCTAAGAGGCTTGAGGGGAACAGGCAGGTGTAGCCTCAGCTCTGCGGAGGGAGGGCTCAGTGCTAGGGAGGTGGGAGGGACAAAGCAAGATGATCCTGGTTGGAGACGAGTCCATGTGAAAGGCTGACGGGTGGCACACAGGTGCCCCTGGTTTGCGGGCCTGCAGGGCAGGTGCTAGCGATGGTGGGAGATGAAGCCAGAGCGGGCAACGGGGGTCAGATGCAGGTCCTGGAGCCCCTGTTAGTGGTCAGGTTTATCAGAGAGTTTAAGGGAAAACAAAACCAAAAATGAAGAAAATCCTTGTCCTGTTTGTGGGGGTGGCGGCACACCTTTGAGACAGAGATCTTTATCTCACCACCTGACCTAAATGCCGAGAGGGCAGTGCTTCCCAGGGCAAGGGCTGGAGCTGGGTGTTGGGGAATCTCAGGTAGCTGCAGTCGGGACGGAAGCCCCCTCCCACACCCGCTCCCCTGCTCCGAATGGCCCGAGCCGTTCCCGGCTGAAGCCTTCCAAGGGCTGGCCGGCGCGTTGGCCCTGACGCCACCAGGTAAGTGTTCAGGCCCTGCTTCCATGGCCTCTGCTCAGCTGGGGCTCATTCGTCTGTCTCCCTGTCTCTGTCATCTGGGTGCTTCCCTTGTGGCCGGAAGTACAGGCAGTGACAAGGCCAGCAGGAGATTGCTCCGGAAGAAGCAAACGGGGGTGTGAGGCAGAGTTATGGAGGGTGTAGGTGGGGGAGGAGGGCGGCTGTAGGCAGGTGATGGGGACGGTCTGCATCTGAGCTGGGCATCGGGGATGAGCCCTGGGAGCTGGACAGGGCCGGGTGTGTCCGGGGTGGTGGAGGACGGCTGGCGCCTCAGCAGCAGAGGGAGGGCGTGCGGCCCCAGGTGGAGAAGGAGGCATGGGACAGCTTCTGGGGTCTGCTGAGCCATGGTGGCCAGCACAGGTGGATTTTATTTTAAGAGCACGGGGAAGCCACTGAGTTATTTTAAGGAGGGGGAGACGTGGGAAGGACGGATGGCTGAGGGCAGTGGCAGGAGCGGGCAGGCCGCTGTTGCAAAGTCCAGGGGAGAGGGTGGCTCCTTGCCCCAGAGACGCCTCTGTGGAGACCGAGATCGATGGGTGGGGGTACAACGGGGAAGAGAAGAGTTTTTGATTATTTCTATGTGAGGCTTAAAGGAAAGGGAGAAATCAGGGATGTCTCCTGCGTTCTTGGGTTGAACTCGCCAGATGGTGGCGGAAGAGAAGCAGAATTAGGGAAGACCAAGAGAAGAGCCCGTTGAACCCCGTTTTGGGGAGGTGACATCGAAGGTACCCGGTGGGCAGCTGGGAGGACGAGTCTGTCAGGCTTGGAGTCTGGAAGTCGTTAGAGTCGTGGGGGAACCGTTTCAGCAGGATGCAGGTGAGGAGGATGCTGACGCCGACGGCCGTGGAGAGAAGTTCTGCCATGAAGAGTAAAAATGCGCGGAGAAGATGAAAGGAATTTTTTAGTAAAGCATTTTCATCTTTTACTGCAGTTGCTCACACATGTCAAAGAGGACCAGTCTGAAACCCACAACAACAGTTTGTAAGACTTTTTCCATTTTTATTTGCTTCCCTTTTTTATTTTGAAAAATCGAAGGTCGTAGAAAAGCCGACAGAAGCACACGGGTACAGCCGCGGCCTCTGTCCAGATTCCCTGTCGCTGCCTCCCTCCGCAGACGGGGGTGAGAGGGCTTGTGGTTTGGGGGCAGGAACGGCCAGGAGAAAGGGGGGCATCCCGGAGAAGAATGGGGATAACTTTCAGGACACCAATGAGGGGCCGCCTGGGTAAGAGCAGGGACTCTTGGCTGTGCGCAGGGAGGACAGGGAAGATGGAAGTGTTTCTCTGCGCAGCTTCCCTGACGGCAGTGGCCGGTTTTGGGAAGTTCGAGGCGAGAAGAAAAGCATCGGACAGGTGTGTTGGGGGACGATGCGGCAGGTCTGCGGGGCAGTGCCGATGCCCATCTGAGCTTTGGTCACGACGTGACAGTGAACCGATGCGCTTTGCTGTGCGGATTTTCTTCAGTAACATCGGGTGACTGGGGTAGGTGGGAAGGGGGTGAATGGCCGTGTTGAACTAGGATTGGGGTTCATCCAGGACAGGACGGTAGAGGGAGGGCCGGGGGGTGACGGTACGAAGGACCAGCGAAGCAAAGGTGGGCAACGAGGGGCAGAAAGACAGGAGGCGATGGCCCTGGGAGCACGGGGGTTCCCAGGCTTGGCGCCCTGAAGAGCGAGGGATGCTGGGGCAGGATGTGGGGGAGGAAGTGGCGGACGGTGAGGGCCCATTCGAAGTTGAGAGTTCAGAGCTGGCGCCGTCCTCGTTAGTGCAGAGCCCGGAACACTTGTGGGGGTGGCCGAGGTCGGCGGGGCAGAGGGTTCACGGCGAGCAGGACACACGCTGGCATAGAGGGCCCTGGGCGGGTCATCCCTGGGGACTTTGACGTCACTGTCACAGATTTGGACAGGAGTGCAGCGCACCAGGACCCGACTGCTCCAAGGGGTCAGGGTGAGGGACTGGAGGTTAGAAGGTGACGGCGAGACCCTGGAGGCTGGCGAGGGGCTCGGATCCACCTAGAGTGTGTGCGCACCAGGAGGGCAAGGGCTGGCCTGGGAGGCGGGGCCTTCTGCGATGTGTGGTGCGACATTCTTCCTCCTCACAGCTTCTGAGAGGAGCGAGCACAGTCAGTGCAGACTATTGTACCGCGTGTTTCACTCCAGGGAACTTGTGGGTCACACGCCATGAGCACCGCAGCCAAAACGTGCCAGTTTCTCTACCACTTACTAGACGTGTGGTCCTGGGCCCGGCACGTTGCTTTTCAGTGGCTTGATTCCTCACCTGTAAAGTGGCGCTTGTGAGGGTGGTTTTGATTAAACGAGCTCAGATGGAAAGCTCTGTGCCCTCTGCCTGGTGCATATAAGTGATCACTAGATATTAGCTCTTATTTTTGTAAGAGGAATAATAGTTTTGGAATGTTAAGCCACTCCGCTTTCATCCCTGGTAACCTCAGATCCAAGCCGTCCCATGGTGCCTATGACAAAGCCCTGCATGGCCAGCTCAGACCAGGCTCTGCACAGTGCAGAGGGATGGTGTCGCGCCCTGGGGAGGAGCAGGACATGCTCAGAGGACGTTCCTTCCGGGGGGGTGGGGCTGGAAGCTGAATGTCCCACTCTCTGGTCCAGAGGCCCCGGGAAGGGAAAGACAGAGAGGAGCAAGCCGGTGGGAGGCCCATTTTCCTGCACCCCGTTTGGGCCAAGGCCGTGGAGTTGCGGTGGCTGTCTGTGTGGAGAGGAAGGTGACCACAGAGAAGCTTGGCTGTGGGACACGGGGGATTCGCACTCGTGCACCTCCCTGCAGGGAGCCAGGGAGCCGTGGTGGCAGTTGTCTCCTGGTGAGTGAGCTGTTCTGGGTTGAACTGTGTTCCCTCAAAACATACATGTTGAAGCCTTAAACCCCAGTACCATAGAATGTGCATGTATTTGGGGTTAGGGCCTTTAAAAAGGTAATTAAATTCACAGGAGGTCTCAGGGTGGGTCCTAATCTAACCTGACTGGCGACCTTACAAGGAGGGGAAGCTTGGACACACAGAGAGACCAGGGCCGTGAGCGAGAGGGAGACCACGCGAGGACACGGCGGGAAAGCGGCCGTCTGCAAGCCAAGGTGAGAGGCCTCAGAGGAAACCAACCCTGATGTTGGTTTCTTGATGTTTGTTGGACGTGAACTGAGAAAATGAACTTCTGTTGTTGAAGCCATCCAGCCTGGGGTATTTTGTTGCAGAAGCCCCAGAAAACTAATACACCAGGCTAGTCAACACCCCTGAGGACTGATGTCCGCTCAGGTGCACCTGTGCCTTTGACTGTTGGTAGAAACGACCTGGGCCATCTGGTCTGCCACCAACACTAGCTCAAGGGCCACCCCCTCGGGGAGCCGGCCTTTGTCCATCCAGGAAGAGCACAGGACCCCTTTCTCCGCCCTCCACCCTGTGCAGGCTTCTCTGAGGGCGCCTCTCGCCTGCTGCTTTTGCAAATGGCTCTGACTCGAGCACTGTTCAGTAGCTCCTCAGAGGGGACCAGAAACGTGTTTCATTCACCTCGTGTTCTCCGAGCTTTGCCCAGCACTGCCCGCATGGCTCATCCTTTGCCTCTTGTGCTAGATCTTTCCCACAGGACTCACCATCGTCTTATTTGCTTATGATTTGCTTGCTGGCTTTGGCTGTTTTCTCCCCTGTGTGTCAGCTGTGTGTGGCTGGGCAATTTGGTTTGTTTTTTGTCCCTGCGGCATGTCCAGTGTCTGGGACAGGGCCTGGGAGCTAGTGGTCACACTAGGCATTTTTGTTAATGAATAGATAAATGAGAAATAATGGTGCAAATATTGCTGCCATTGCTGGGAATTCTGCTGTCTCAGAGGGCAGGTCCTGCAATTGGATGTGCCATTTATTGTCTGCTTAAGGCTCATACCCCAGTGTTTTGCTTGCTTCTGTATTCCCCAAAATGAGGTGGTTTGGAGCTTACATGATGAGCGTTTCTAAAAGCTCCATGGCAATACTGTTCAGAAAGGCTGATCGAGGGTTTGCTAGCCAGAAGACTCTAGTTAAGAGCGGTGGCACGCTTGTTTGTAACCTTAGCGTTATATGCCCCAGGCCTGAGGGACTGCCCTTCAGTCAAGACGTGGCAGCAGTTCTCCCGTGCTGCGCCAAGCAAGGATGGCACAGGCAGAGCCCCACGCCGGCGGGCCTCGCATCCCTCGGCCAGCCCACAGCTGGTCAGCAGTGGCCACGCAGTGCACGTGCTTGCCGAATGCGTAACAATGGGTTCAAGTGCCGCCGCCTGCTGTGCTGTTTCCCTCTGAGTGGACGGTGGTTTCCCTCAAACCCTTTTTAGTGTTGATACTGCACGTGGGATAAGGAGTTGAAAGGGGTCATTTGGAGAACAAGAACCCAAGGAACTGTGCAGTCTCTGCGACCAGGTCTCCGGCCCGCCAGTGTGCAGCGGAGGCCTGTCTGGAACAGTGGCAGGGGCAGGCGCCAGAGTCAATTGCCCTCTGAGTGAGCTCTGCTGCGCCACTGACAGGCTGGATGCCCTCGGGCAAATTACTTCACCTCTCCGTGCCTCTGTCCTCATCTGTCAGAAAAAGATAACATCTACCCAGCAGCCAAGTTTTGCAGGCAAAGTGGCAGGTGCATAGTAGATGCTTAGTTAGTGTCGGGGGCGTCCTCCTTCCTTCGTGCAGTGGTAACTGCAATCCAGGATTTAGGGTCTCGGGACAAGGATGAAAATCTCGGGTGAGTGGATTTACTATTGGTTTTTGGTCATTTTTATCCTCTCATTTTTAAATTACTTAATAAACTATTATGGTGGATCACTCCCAGGCAGTCTGAAGGTCACCTTTTCCAGGTAAATACCAAGAGAGGTCAGAGTCTGAGCACAAGAAATGGGTACCCCCAAAACATTTGGGGAGCTTTGCTGGAGGTGGAAGCTTCCAGATCGCAAGACTTCTGACATGCTGTTGTGTGAAGGTTGTTTTTCTCTTCGACTAGCTGTGCATTTCCCCACTAGTTAGGGGCCTCCCAGTTGCCTTCCCCATCCACCTGTTGAAAGGTGCCAGACCAGACCAAAGGGTTGAGAGCTGCCCATGTCCGACTCTGGCTGGTGATATTCAGGTTCCCTTTCCAATTGGCTTTGACTCCTTTTCTTTTCCTTGGAGGATTTTATAAGCTGTGTTCATTCATTTACTTACTCATTCGATGAATTCTTTCTACTTGTATCTAGAGCATGCACACATGAAAACAATGCTTTATGTGTTATTGCAAAATTTGGACATAGGCCTGGGTAATTAGAGAAGGGACCAACTAAATGGTGATGGGGTAGGGAAAGGTTTCAAAGAGGGGGTGATATTGGAGATGGGCCTTCAAGGTTGAATAGGAGTTTGCCCAAGGGGGATATTCATTCCAGCCAGAGAGAATGGGGGAATAAACGTATTGCAAAGATTCAAAGATGTAACAGTTCTCAGTGTTTAGGGATGCTGATGTTACCTTGACACAGTCAATAACTGGTGCAATCTTTGCCTGTGGGTGGGAGTGTTGATATGTAGGTGTGTTTCTGTGTTTGGGGAAAGGGGTGCCTGTGGGGGGCTGGGGTCAGGAGGGGATGGCTGGAGGAGTAGGTAGAGTCCAGTATGAAAGGGCTTGATGTATTTGAATGTCTCTGGACCTTTGAGAGGACAGGGTCCTAGTCTGAGACAGGAAACAACGGGTGGCTGCGTAAAGCTGTCACAATAGCAAAGGGTTCTTCAGAACTTCAGTGGTCGCCTGTCACCTGTCACCTTGGACTGCTTTGAGTCTCTTTGAAATCCAGTTACTGCCTAGGCAGCTTGATCTCCTCTTTCTTCCTTACGTGGCCCCTCCAGGACAGCTAAGTGCTAGGTTGAAGTTGACAAGGAGTAAAACCGGCCCCAGGCTTTGAAGTAGTTTGTAATCTTGCAGGATGAAAAGGAAGACCAGGAGGGTGTCATGCACTGGGCATTTCCCGAGAGCCATTTGCAGTCACAGCCACCATTCTCATTCTCGCATTGACTTCTTCCTATTCTGTTCAGTACATATTTACAAAAAGACAAGTTACTACTCAAGCCTTATTCAGCCATTCACTCAGCAAGCGTTTATGCTCCAGGAACTGTTCCAGCCCCTAGGAGTTCAGAACAAGGATGGTTATTCAATGACAACGAATTTGTCCATTCTTGCCGTTGGCGAAATGAATCATCTCCCTGAACCTCAGTTTCCCATTTGTAAAACATGCATAGCAATTCTTACTTGGGAATGTAACATTCAAACGAGATGAAAGGTACATGGAAGCATCTGGCTTATAGAAGGTGAGAAATACATTAGTGTTCCTCGTCTGCACACAGACACATTGTTTAATTCTGCTGGGTCAGAGGAGGGGTGTGGTTCCCCGTGCCACCAGCAGATGGCGGCAAGCAACACCCCCGCCTGCAGCCGAGGCCGCCTGCGCCCCAGCCTCCCCTGGCCCCGCCCCCTTCCTCCTGCTCTGGGAGGCGACAGTCAATCCAGGTCCCAGGCAGAAAGTCACACAAAACACTTTGTGTCTGTCAGCAGATTCCTGGAAGGTCACACTGAATGATGAATGATCCTGGGTAGGATTGGAGGGTTCTTTTTTCCTATTTTCTTTTTTTTAATTTCCTCCTTTTCTTTCTTTCTTTTTTTTTTTTTTGTCTCTCATGAATTGCATCACTGGGCAGCCTCTTGGCTTTATTCATCAGACTCCTGTGGTTTTTAGACCTTTCCCAATTGTTCTGTGTCTGCTTCCTCTCCAGGCCCCTTCTGGCCAAGACAGGATATTTGGGGTTAGCTGCGGCCAGGGAGCTGGCCGCTGTCCAGCATGTTCCGTAGACACTCCCTGTGCCCACCCTCTCCCCGACTCCCAGAGCCTGAACAGATGGTGGGACAGAGACCTGGTGTGCTGCTGTGACCCCCAGGTGACAGTCTCTCTGCCCTGATTTCCAGATAAGGAGGGCCTTGCCTGGCAGGGAAAGAGGGCTCCTCTTCAAAGCTGGGTTTCCCCAGGGTCGGGGGCTTTGCAAATCCTGGTCTCTGGCACCCCCCTCCCTCTTCTGCCCACATGCATACTGCTCATGGTATTGTTAACTTCGCCAGCTCTGTCACGACCCAAATTGGGTTGCCCTTTTGTTTTTGCAGGTCTCTCAAGATGGTTCCAATTTAACATTCCGGCCCTTTGTCCCAGCATTAGGTATTAGGTATTAGAAATTCTGTTCGAGGAATGTGAGTCCAGCCATCCAGAGGCATGATGGATATACGTGGTATGAATAAGCATCTTTGTCCTCTGCCTGTCACCCTCACTGTGTGCCGAGCAAGGAGAGTTATTTAATATATAGAGATCACTAAAAATGGACCGTGCCCTCAGGGAGCCCCTGGCAGGGGCTGGGGGTGAGACGACAGACACAGGTGTGGCCCCTGGGGTGCACCCTGATGTGGAGTGGATGGCGTGCCTGGGTCCAGGTGCTGAGAAGTGGCAGAGGCTCTTCTTCCCATCACCCCTGGCGGGCACTTGGGGATTTGTGCCTGTCCCGGCAACTTCAGGCTCCGAGGACCTGGAGTTCTTGGCTCCCAGAGGGGAGATGTCACCATCAGGGGACACAGCAAGAGCCCACTCAACTTAAAGCTACAGCTGCAGCCTGTTCATTTTGGGCTGCTTGTGCGAAGAGATCACCAGGCAGAGAAGGGAGTTACAGACAATAGGAGTAATTAATCCTGCTCAGCGTGAGGAGAGAGCGTGCTGCCGCTTCATAAAACACCACAACAGGGCAGGCAGAAATGTGTTTGGCATCAGGGTGATCCTTCAGTTGTCCCTTGGAACTCCCACGCTCAAGTCTACCAGAACGGGCGGGTTCCACAGCTATGGCTGGGAGCCAGGGGCTCAGAGCCCCTCAGGTGGAGATCTGAGTCTCTCTGGGAAAATCCAGGG
>RJWJ010030306.1:0-19985 GCA_004363605.1 Indri indri | reverse complement strand
CCAGTTAGAATGGCTTTTATTAAAAAGTCCAAAAACAGTAGAAGCTAGCATGCTTGCAGAGAGAAAGGAACATTTATACACTGTTGGCAGGACAGCAAATTAGTACATTCTCTATGGAAAAATGCGTGGAGATTCTTCAAAGACCTAAAAGTTGACTTATCATTTGACCCAGTAATCCCACTACTGAATATTTACCCAAAGGAAGTCATTTTACCAAAAAGGCACCTGCACACAAATGTTTATTGCAACACAATTCACAATTGCAAAGATGTGAAATCAACCCAAATGCCCATCAATTCATGTGCGGATTAACAAAATGTGGTATATGTATAACATGGAATACTACTCAGCCATGAAGAAGGATGACTTCATGCCTTTTGCAACAATTTGGATGGAACTGGAGACCATTATCTTAAATGAAGTATCTGAAGAATGGAAAAACTAACACAACGTGTGCTCACTAACTGATGGGCACACATGTTCATAGTGGAAAGTAAATCTCAAAGGAAATCAAGCTGAAATAATATGCTGGAATAAAAAATAAAAAATTAATAAATAAATAAATAAATAATAAAGAAAAAAATTAAAAAGTAGAACTATTTTAAATAATCAACCTAATAATATGCCTCCAAGAAAGAAAAAAGCAAGAATAAACCAAACCAAAATTAGTAGAAGAAAAGAAATAATAAAGATCAGAGTAGAACTGAATGAAATAGAGATGACAAAAAAGTACAAGCCATTAATGAAATAAAAGGGGTTTTTTTAAAGATCAACAAAATTGACCAATTGTAAGCTAGACTAATTAAGAAAAAAAAGAGAGAAGACCTAAATAAATAAGGTCAGAAAAGAAAAAGAAGACATTCCAACTCATACCACAGAAGCATAAAGGAAAATTAGAGAGTATTATGAATAATTATATGAAAACAAATTGGAAAACTCAGAGGAAATAGGCAAAGTCCTGGACATATACAGTCTACCAAGATTGAACCAGGAAAAAGTAGAAAACTTGAACAGACCAGTACAAATAAAAATATTAAAACAATAATAAAAATCTCTCAGAAAAGAAAACCCAGGACCAGATGGTTTTACTGCTGAATTCTGCAAGGGTTTTAAAAAACTAACCCCATGTCTTCTCAAACCATACCAAAAAAAAAAAAAAAAAACCCAAAAAACAAAACAAAACAGAAAACAAACAAAAAAAAAAATTAAGAAGAAGGAATTTTTGCAAACTAATTCTATAAGGCCACCAGTATCCCAATACCAAAACCGGACACGAACAAAAGCAAACTAGAGGCCGGTATCTCTGATGAACATAGATATGAATATCCTCAATGAAATACTAGTAAAGTGAATCCAATAGCACGTTAAATAGATAGTACAGCATGATCTGTGGGATTTACACCAGGGAGGCAAAGAGAGTTCAACATATGCAAATCGATAAGTGTGTTATATCACATCAACAGAACAAAAGACAAAAACAATATGATCATCTCTACAGACACAGTAAAAGCACTTGATAAATTTCAGCATCACTTCAAGATAAAAACTCTCAAATTAGGCATACAAGAAACATACCTCAACATAATACAGCCCAGATATGACAAAACCATAGCTAACATCATACTGAACGGGTAAATGCTGAAAGTCTTTTGTCTAAAACTAGAACCACACAAGGATGCTTAGTGTAAACACTCCTATTCAACATAGTACCGGAAGTTTAAGGCACAGCAATCAGGCAAGAGAAAGAAAAAAAGAATCCAAATTGGAAGAGAAGAAGATAAATTGTCCCCCTTTGCAGATGACAAGATTTAGAAAAACCTAAATACTCCCCAAATCTCCTTTTATCTGATAAACAAAGTCAGTAAAGTTGCGGGATACAAAATCCACACGCCAAACACTTTATTATCACCCACCATTCTTTTAACATCTATTTAGTGTGAATCATTTCCTTTGCTCCATGTGAAAATTCAAGCAAGTATATGACTGTGGTAGTCATAAAAATGTGTCATTCAGATCTCGTACTGTGGCAGGCACTTAATTTTCTGATGACCATAGGTGTGGTCCTTTTGAATCCGTCACTGAATCTCATGGCCGCTCATAGTTGATGGCTGAGAACAGCAGGAATATTTGAAAAGGCCATTTTGCATATCAGAGTATGGGACCTCTCTGACAGGTAACATTGACTCAAAGACTCTCCATGGGCTTGAAGGAAACTTTCTTAGAGATGTTTGTAGTCTGGTCTGATACACGTCTCCTCAACCTTTCTCACTCATCTCATCTTCTCCACGGAGGTAGGCATAGGACCTGCTTTTGTGGTCTGAAGGTTCTCCCTGAATTCTTTCATTCTCTCTCTTTCTTTTTCATAGAGATTTGCTCCTATAAATACCTTGCATATCTAATACCATCTTGGCATTTACTTCCTCGAGTACCCAAACCAACACAATCACTTTTCTAAAAATTACAAACATAACGTCAGTTCAGAAATTGAAATTTTGAGTGCCAAGTATGAGTCCAGGCTGATAACTGGAGTTCAAACTCATTACTCTGAACTTGACTTAATGGCAAACCTCCTCTCCACCATCTCATGCCTGCTGCCCATAGACGCCTTTATTGGCATGAGGGCTAAAACTGGATAGTTCTTCCTTTCTTTCCATTGTGCCTTTTCTCTTCCCCACTCCCTATCTCATTCTCTAATCTTATTAACCAGTCCGGGGAATGTGGAGAAGGAATGGAAGAGAATAAGTAAGGGGAAAGAAAGGATTTTCCATTGGGAGCTAGGTTCTCACTTCCTGGGACTGACAGTTGCTTAAAGCTGACTTTGTTAAGCATTCTTCTTGGGGACTTTCAAAGGTTTCCTGCTAGTCCACTGTCCTGGACAGTTTCTTTGACCTAGGCAGATGAAATTTATCCCAGTCCCTAGGAATCCTGCATCACCTTAATTTGTCTCTGCTGGTATTTCTCCACCCTTCTAGTCAGCTGTGATGATGGAGAACACACATTGCTGCTTTGTCTTTTGTGTGGCTGCATCTGGTTTATAGGAAATGCTGATAGAAGCCTTTTCCTGATGAATGCCAAAAATACAGGCCCATCCCAATGCAGCCACCTCTCAGGCTGTGCCAGCCCCCTTAAGCTTTTGCTAGCTAGCCCGAGCTGAAAATGGCACTCTTTGTCTTCCTCTGCAGAGAATTACGGGGAAATCACTTCAACTACCTTTCTAGGTTTGAGGTGAAGGAGACAGCATATTCCTTCCACCTCTCGGTGGTTCTCACAGATTGTGAGAGCTCTTATCAAGGAGTCCTCATCAATACACTTTCCTTTGCCCCAAATCTGCCTAGTTTCTGTCGGCTTTGAATTTAGGAGGTCTATTTATTGTGAAAATGTTCTCATATAATTCCTTTGAAAATTTCCAAGAGATGATTTCCCCACTCATTTTCAAATTTAATGTTTATCATACTGTGGCTCTTTATCCTTTTAGAATTCTGTCATATTGATAATATAATTATGATCACTTATAAATAATTAAAACTCACCTGAAGATAGAGAATAAACAGCAGATTGAAGACATAATATTTGGAGTTTCTTTTCACATATTCACTGAAAATTGCTAAATGTACTTGGAAATACTTTGCTGGGTGACGGGGCTTTAGAAATAGAAGCACAGGGTGATAGATAAATACTTGACTCAAAAAAATTTTTTAAATGTGTTAATTGGATTGCTATATTCCCTTTGCAATGAATATATTACCTATGCTAGTTAATCATAATTGGAATTACATTTAATAATTCCGAAGTTTCATAAGCTGAGTATTTTCAAGTTATTTGTGTCCCATTAGGGACTGGGTGTTAAGAAAAAAACAGAAAATGAGAGGAAAATAAGATTAAGTTGATTTAAAGGAAAGAATAATTAAATAAGATTGTGAGAGTAGTTGCAGATTATTAATCATAATAGCATGGGAATTCCCATATGTCAAATAATATTATTTTGAAAAAAACCTGCTAATTAATTTTCAAGATTTTTAATACTCTCCCTCCATAATATGCTGTAATTTAAGGCTTTTAAATCTTATGATATGTGGGTATGTATTAGCCTGAGGAATCCAAAGTACAAAATCCTACTTGTTTCTCTAATCAATCGTTTTATATTACAGGAAAAAAAATAAAATTTTATGTTATACAGTATTTTCCAAGTTACATTTATGGGTAAAAGTTGTGTTATGATAATGCATGGAAACCTTCAAATTATTGCTTAAAAATTCTATATAATTTTAAGAGTACATTTTTAGAAGCATTAGGGCAGACTGTAGGTATGTGTGGCACAGTGAACTGAACACAGGATTGTTCTTTGGAATTTTGTTTTTGCTGATGTTATTGCACTTGAGAGAATGGGCAAATAGTTCTCTAGTATACCTGCAGCTCCATTCTGCCCCTCAGCCTGATCTTTTTATCTACTGAAGCTAAATCGATGGTTCTTAAATTCCAACTGGAGCAGTTCATCCACTTCACTTAGTAACTTTTACTCTACATCTACCTGGTTTCTCCCTAAAGTATGTATCTTTTACATCAATGAATTGTACAGATTCTTACTCAACACTTTGTATGTTCTTGCTCCAGGGAAACAAGGGTCAATGTAACAACTTTTCTTAAATGGGTCTTTGTCTAATCAATACAAGAAAATGTCTGACACATCCCTCATTATAATGAAAGGGGATACATATTAAAATAGAGATAGGCCCCAGACTTTGGGTAAAGCATGTGAGAGGAGCAAGAAGTCTCTTCTATTACTATATATAAATCATGTACATGAAAAAGTATTTATGATAATACATACTTACCAATCTGATGGCAATTTCCCCTCAGATGTATCACCTATAAATAAAGTGAGATGGAATTTGTGAGTTTACTTGGCAATCTATGCTCCTAAATAAATTTAGAAAAAAATATTTCAATATGATACTTTAGTGGAGCGAAGATGGAAAAAAGCAAAGATGATCTCTGTCAGCGATTTATGCACTGAGAAATAATGTGTAATGAGCAATGATAAGCGGTAATAATGGTATTCATTATAATTCAGGTAGTGCTACATAACAGGCACTGTTATATAAATTACATTTATTAATTCATTTACTATTTATAACAACATCATAAGGTAGTTATCATTTTTGTCTCTATCTGAAAGATAAAGAAATTGATGCACAGAGAAGTTGAGTGATATGATAAAGTCACACAGCTTGTAAGTAGCAGAGAGGGAATTCAAAGTCCAAGTTGTTTAGTTCCAAAGGCCACTATCTATTTTAAAAACTATACCTCACATTTTCTTCCTTTTCATAATTTAGTAGGTACCATATAGTACAATATTTTTTCATTGTTAACGTGAATGCATGTCTCTAATATTCTCAAGTCAACTCATTTACTTGGTTATTCAGAATGGTTAAAATTGCTCCTCTGAATTTTCTATCCTATGTCCATGTAGATAAAATTGATGACTCTGATGATAAGGTGGCAACATAGTATAATGTTTAAACACACAGGATTTTGAGCTAGCCTTTCTAAATCATGTGTTTACTCAACTACTTACTAACTCAGTAATACTAGGTAAGACACACAACCTCTCATAACTTTATTCTTCTCACTTGTGAATTTCGAGATGACAATATTAATAACAATCTCATAAGATTTATATAAGTCAAGATATAATTAAGATAATTAGATAATAATTATTAGTTCAGGTGGGTGGAGGGAAAGGGGTTGCTAACTTTGCTGTGGATAAACAAATAGGAAGAACATAAAAATGATTTCTGTTCTCTTCCTTGCATTATTTCCCTGGATTTACGCAATTAATTTTTTCATCTTTCTTAAGGATGATGAATTCCTTAAAAACACTGATATTTTCAGCTCTTCTTTCATTTAACAAGTGATTTCTACATTATATGCAATGGGGCATTTTTATGTAAAAGTTTTCCACTTTATCCATGCATTGTATTTCCTATACATTGGATACAAAAGACAGAGCAATTACTGATGAATAGCACTTAACATGGTCTATTCCACTTCACCTGTTACAGCAAAATCATTTTAGTAAGAACAATTGTTGTTACAAATCCATAGCAAAACATATGACATAAGGAGTTGTACATGTAAAAAAAAATTTAGATCCATGTCTAGCACATGCTGTTAGGCAAGAAATAATTTATAGAATGTATAGTAGTAGCTGTAGTAGAAGGAGAAATAGCAACAGCAGTAGTTGTCCCATTAGATTACAGGGGGGAATTAAAGAAAAGAACAGTAAAATTTACCCTTGGATTTATGGCATCTAGTAGCTCCTTAGCAAGGTTTTGTGATTAAATGTAGAATTTAATTAAGGACTCAAAAAAGAAATGTTTAGACACATAATATATGTTCTACTACATTTTCCATACTTTCTTCAGTGGACTACTTCAATTTGGAGAGAAGTAAAAAGATGGTCGGGTTTAATTTCATCTAATCGTCAAGAATATAATCACTGTTGTCTCAAAGAACTGGAAACAGTAGAGATAACAGCAATTGTATCTATATATTCTAAGAGAGGTTGAGGAAAATACAAAAGAACTCAATGTTATCTTGTTAGAAGAGGTCAGAACCAGAGGAAGATATGAAAGTTTTGAAGGTTACAAGACAAATAGATTCAGATTTATCTTTTCTATGATATTAGAACTCAGAAAAGCTAAGAAAAAGAATATAGCTTATTTAAAGATTAAAGTAAAGATTTGTATCTGTTTTGCCCATGAATTCTATTTTAGAAATGAGTATTAGTATTTTTTTCTATCAAACCAGTGTTGTATGATGATTAACAAAATTTATCATTGATATGTGACTAATCCAGAATGTATAGTAGCTGTATTTGAATTTTCATTAAATCTGTATAGTAAAACATGCAGCGTTTTTTTCTTTTGTGGTCTTAGGTACATTATTGAAAGAATACAAAATATTTTAGTAATAAGTGTTTCAAATGCTATGGATAGTAACATATATTCTAATAAGTTTTAAAAAGCAGCTTGAAATAGTCCTTCTGAGGTATAATTGATAATTACTCTGATCGAGAATTCATTTACTGTATTTTATAATACCAATGATATAATAATCAAATATTAGATGAAATTTAACCTGAAACCTTCAAGGTTTCTTTTGTAAAATTCATGTTCAAATAATCTTGTAAAATTCTTGTAAAGGCAGTGAAATCTGGAAGGCCATTTTCAATGACTGAAAGTTCACAGGAGTAGTAATTTATTGTATTGCTGAGATAATCATAACTGGGTGCCTAGTGTTCATCTTTGCAGCAAACCTCTTTATGGGTCAAAACATGGTCAGATAATGGACTTTGTATAGGACAAATCGATGAATAACTCCCTTGAGTATTTACAGATGGATAAAAAATGGTGGTTAGTAGACACCACAAATTCTGTAATATCTCTACTAGTTCTTAATAGGGACATTGAAAACGGCTAAAATAGACACATCGAAAAGCCTAACAAATTTAAGTGCTTATTTTATAAATCAGAGGAAGTATTTTCTCTGCTGGCAGCTAATTTAGGTGAAAAGGTAGTATGGTATTAATAAAAATCATACAGTTTTAGAAAGTTGATCAATATTGTATAGAATCACTCAAGATAAGACACTTAGGAAGGCAGATTCAAGGATATGAAGACGTATAGTCTCAAAATAGCCTGTGCTTCCATGATCTAAATGTGCTTCTTTCAGATACAACACAGGCAAATATAAAGAACAACAAAAGAATTGACCATCCATTAAATTCTAGGAATTGTGCCAGATATAGAGATATACATCATTTTATCTAATCCTCATGAATCACATTTATAAGTTTTGTATTTCAGTTAGGAGTTG
Source organism: Indri indri (assembly GCA_004363605.1). NCBI lineage: Eukaryota > Metazoa > Chordata > Mammalia > Primates > Indriidae > Indri > Indri indri. The sequence continues at coordinate 12,107 of RJWJ010030306.1, read as the reverse complement.
TTTAAATATTTAATGAACAAAAAAGAAGCCGAAACTTTTGAAAAAGAAGAGTAGCATGTGAGGAGACCAGGGAGGTAAATGATTGAAAGGAATTTGACTTTTGCCGTAAGTGCCAGAGGAAGCCATTGGAATATGCTGAGGAGTGATGTGATATGAGCTGTGTTTTGGCAGGATTATTCTGACTGTTGTGTTAAAGCAGACTGAAGTATTTAAAACCTGGTAAGCCATTAATCCAGGTTACAAATGATGGTGTCTTGCGCTAGGCAAATAGCAGTAGATATGGTAAGAAAGGACTGCTGCTTTATTTTTCCAAAGCAGAAGCAAAAAGCTGTGCCCACACAGCACGTGCAAGTTGAAAGAGAAGACTGTACATGAGCAAGTCGCTAAGGTTTTACTTGGACATGAGGTTTCTCTTTACTGAAAAAGGGAAAGTTTTGCATGAAGCAGATTTAAGGGTGGGGAAGAGCAGTAACTTAGTTCAGAGCATGTTGAGTTTATGTCAAGCAGAAAATTGGATAAGTTTGGAATTGTCTAGTAGGCAGTTGGATAAATTAATCTGCTCCAAGCTCGGCAGAGAGTTTGGACTTAAAATACAAACTTGAAATATGTAACAATAGACATAAAAATGGCAAAAATAAAGGCATGTGAGTGATTGAGCTCATCAAATAAACGGCTATAAATACAAAAAAGAAGTCAAGGGGAGATCCCTGAGGAATTACAATGTTAAGAAATAGAGAAACTATCAAAGGAGACTGAGGAGAGGACATTAAAGTAGGTAGATAAGCAGAAGAAAAATTAGGTGTCCTGATAGCCAAGTGAAGAAAACGTTTCAAAGAGAAAATAGTGATTAACTATGCATAGCTAGTTAAATGAAATGCTGAATTTTGTATCCCCGTTTATCCAAAAATATTAGAATATAACCATGTTCTCAGGTAATTAAAGATAGCTTTGGAGGGTCAAAGGCAATAAACAGGCTTTGGGTAATGGTCCACTACCTAGTTAGGGCCAAGCGTCCACTGGAAAAAATATACAACATATATACCTAAAGACACAAGATACCTAATAGGATAGTGGAAAAATACAAGCCAGACCTAGAGGAGATGGAAACCCAATGAGAGGGGCCAAGCATTTCATACCCTCTTTGCTCCCCACCCTTTTATTTTATTTTTTAGTTTTTTTTGAGAAAGAATCTTGCTCTGTCACCTTGGGTAGAGTGCAGTGGCATCATCACAGCTCGCTGCAACCTCAAACTCTTGGGCTCAAGTGATCCTCTTGCCTCAGCCTCCCAAGTAGCTGGAAATACAGGTGCGTGCCACCACTCTAGCTAATTTTTCTATTTTTAGTAGGGATGGGTCTCTCTCTTACTCAGGCTGGGCTCAAACTCCTAAACTCAAGCAATCCTCCTGCCTCGGCCTCCCAGAGTGCTAGGATTTCAGGCATGAGTCTCTGCTACTGGCCAGCCTTTTTTTTTTTTTGGAGGAAATGAATAGGTTAAGCTAAACTTTTAGCACACTTGAGGGGCTAGGGCAACAGGGATTGGTGTCCAGGACACACACAAAAGGGAATCCTGGTTAACCCCATTTGCATTGGGCTTGGACCTCAAATAACCTCAATTTCCAAAATTGGATTAAATAATTTCAACTTTAATGTGCTCCAGATACCTGGCAAAACCAAAAATAAATTCCTTAAGGTTTAATATTATACTTCAAATTACTTCTACAATTTCCATGGATAGTATTTGGTACTCAATCAAAAATAACCAGCCAGGAGAGGAGAAAGAACAGTATGACCAAAAGCGAAAGAAAATTACAGACAATAAAAACAGATTAATAGAGGCTTCAGATAATGGAGGTACCCGATTTAGATTTAAATGATCTTTAACATTTGTTTAAACATGAAAATTTTAAACATTTCGCAGAAAACTAGACTTATATAATACTTAAATTAAAATTTCAATGGATATAAAACAGAAACTGAAAGTATTCTAAAATAACACTCAATGGATGGATTAACAGCCTATTATCCACTACCAAGGAGATAATGGTGGTGGTGGTGGTGGGGCTATTGAGTGGGAAGGAAGGGAGAGAGGAAGAGAAAGTGTGCTCCAGAAAATCAGGAGAAAGCTTACATCTAAAGAATACAGAAGAAAAGCTAAGTCAATCCAAAGAAAGTAGAAAAAAATGAGATAAGAAATAGAAATTAATAAAGAAAAATACAATAACAAACATTAAAATAAAATCCTAAAAAATTTTTTTGGACATGCTAATAAAATTGTTAAGTCTCTGGCAAGTTTCCTCAAGAAAATAAGAGATGGAACAACCCACCAATATCAGAGATGAACAAAGGGATACCATTAAATATAAAAATGAGAGAGAATATCACAAAAATCTTACAAAACTGTTGATTAAATGAATAAATTTCAAGAAAGAATAATTTATACTAACTGAAAGATAAAGAAATTAAAAATCTTAATACCTCTATAAATAATAAATAAATTAATTATAATGTATTTTTAAAATCTTGCTAATTATAATTTAAGCCCACAAAATTTCACTAATGAAATCTACTAAACAATTAAGGGAAAATCATAGGCAATCTTATATATGCCCTTCTGAACATTTTTAAAGAGAAAACTTCAACTTTATAAAACCAGCCTGATTTTGATAGTGAAAAGATAAGAATATTAAGAAATCACAAGCTAACCTTACTGATGAACATAAAATTGAAACAGTAAATGAACTATTAACAAACCAAATTAAATAATATTTGAAAAGAATTAGACATTGTAGTCAAAGTTGATTTTCTTCTAGAAATGTAGTATTGTTTTTATATTTAGTTATCAATCTATATAATTCACCAGACTATTAATAGCAGAATGAGAAAATCTACACAATTAATTAAATAAAGCCAGAAAAAAGTATAGCTAAAATATACCAATTCTTTTTAAAATTCCTTAGAAAATTAAAAATAAAAGAAAATAACTTAAAGATGTTGAATGATATATAACAAAAATGGCATTAAAAATCATACTAGATGGTGAAATGTTGAAAGTTTTCTCATTGTAATCATTATAATAAGGCAAGATGCTCACAATCACCCCTACTATTGTGCTTCAGGTAGTAGAGCCAAGGCAATAAGAAAGGAAAATTAATATAAATCAAATACCAGAGAAGAAAAAGCAAAATTTTCATTTTTACCAGAGGACATGTTTTTTATCTAGAATATCTAAATAAATGAAAAATTAAATACAATGTTTTACAAGCTTGGTAGATGCAAGGTCAAAATAAACTGACCAGTGAAATACAAAAATATATAAATAATTTTCAAAATAACAAATATTTAGAGATAAATATCATACCAATTATTAGAACATCTAAAAAGAAATACAGAAAATATTGTTCATATCAGATCCAAATAAACGGAGGACTATGTCCTGCCCTTTGGGGGACTACACGTTTTGAGAAATTTATCTGAAGAAACTAACGTGATTATAAGGGCTGGCAAGTCTGAAATCTGTAGGACAGGCTGGCTGGCTACAAACTCATACAGGAGTTGATGTTTCAGCCTTGAGGTAGAATTTCTTCACTAAGAAAGCTCAGTTTTTGCGTTTAAGGCCTTTGGATTGGTTGGTAGACGCTCGCCAACAATATTAGGGGTCGTCTCCTTTATTTAAAGTGAACCGATTGCAAATGATAACTACATCTGCAAAATACCTTCATGGCAACACCTAAGTTAGTGCTTGATTGAATTACTGGGACTATAACTTAGCCAAATTGATACATAAAAGTAACTAGCATAGCAGAGCAACACACAAAGTAGATATGATCACCCCCACTTATGTATGAGAAAACTGAGAATCATTGATCTTCTGTAAAATGCCTGGTTTCACTGTACTTATTTGTGGCTGGGCTAGGATTTTTCTCTCAGGTCTAGCAGGCTTTCAAATTCAGTCTTAACCAGTGTATTTTAAAACGAAAAACATAAAAATATTTTTTAAACTAAATTTGAAACAATAGGTATATCTTCTGGCTTAAATTTGTCTTCCTCTTCTCACATGTGTGAAGCTGGGTAACAGAATTGGGCAGAGTTAGAATTCCACTTTGGAGAACTTACTCTTTTGGTCAAAAAGCAAGGAGAGAAAATGATTTTGTATGAAAATGTAAATATTGTCTGATAAACACTCCATGTCCAACGATCCTGTATTTCCTAAGATAAATTGAGATCACTGCTTTAGAGCTATTAACATTTTTTCCTTTAAAGTAGGAAATACAAGTATTTGATCTAAATTTTCTTTGATGGCTGCTTAATATTTAGTGCTCATTGCATTTTACGCAGCTAAATGTCAAGTCATTTGGAGGCATAATGAGATGACAAAAAGGTGTTTTACTTTATTGTAAAAAGGGTTGAAAGGCACATTTTTAATATTCTGTTCATAAATTAAACAGCTCCTTCTCATTTGTTTCAGCTTTTCAAATAAAATATTGCATTATCACATTGTAGTTAGTAAGGTCAATCAGTATATGCCTCTGCAAATTGTTTTATTCTTAGCGTCAAAGAAAGTACTAGTAAAAGGTCATGCTTGTCAACTTCATTCATATTCAAGTTGCCTAAATTATAAACATTCTGTCATAAAATCCTTTATATTCTCTGACTGCTCAATGACATTACTTCTCTATGAATCTGTCAAATTTGGATTACTTTAATTAGGCATTTTTGCCAGTTTTGGCAATCTTTCTCAAATACGACTCAAAAATTAAAACCAAAAACAAATATTTTACCTATTTAAATATTTAAATGACAAGGTATATTACTTAAGCTTTGCATTATTTGAAAAGGTGCTTAAATTTTCTGCACAATCAAGCTTAACTGAACAATTATCTGTAAAGTAATTCTTGATGTCATATAAAAAGCCAATAAAATTTCTTTGCTTAAATCTTCCTTCAAAAATGGATTATTAAAGAAATGATATATTTCTATACTATTTATCATATGATAAATATTGCATGAATTTCATGAAAGTGATTGAGGATTAGGAAACAAATGCAAAGGGAAAAAGTCAAATTTTATCCAGGAGCATCATTTCCTCCTGATCTATTAATATATCTAGCTCCTTTCATAACCAGCCCTAGCTGTCATTGTGGAAAATCCATGAGATTAAATAAAAAAGAGTAAAGACATCAAAGAAAAAAAAAAAAGAAGGCTTGAAGTTTGATCAAAACTTATGCTAATTCTTTGCCGACATTTAAAATACATATTCTAAAGATCTATTAATCAAATGCTGCCTTTTTTTTCCTTTTATTCTTAGATGTTGCATGTAACATCAGCAAAAAATAGAAAAAGTGCATAAAGAGAAATAGGAAAATTATTTTATATAAAAATAAAGAAAAAATCTGATTTTTTTTCCTTTTTTTTATTTTTTATTTCAGCATATTATGGGGGTATGGATGTTTAGGTTACGTATGTTGCCCTTATCCCCCCTCCTCCCCGAGTCCGAGAAAAATCTGATTTTTAATAAAATGATCTGATGAACTTTTTAAAATCCCTACAAATAACTTTGGTTAAAATGGAAAATGCAGAGTAAAAACTACAGTAATAATACATCTACCTGATTATACATTTCATGGGTTCAAAGACACAAACTTCAGTAATTCCAATGCAACCGAGTTAAATAATGTCATTGCTGGAAAAAGAAATTAAAAGAAATGAGACACTGAATTTAAAAACATGTATTATAGGATTTTAAATAAAGGCATGTAGTGCTTTAGCACATCACACCAATCTAATCAGGAACCAACTCTTATTTATTTCTTATTAAATATCTCTCAAATTCAGCCCTTCTCCAAACACAACAAATCTTCCTAGTTCCAGCTACTCGGGAAGCTGAGGCAGTGGGATCGCTTGAGCCCAGGAGTTTGAGGTTGCTGTGAGCTAGGCTAACGCCACGGCACTCACTCTAGCCAGGGCAACAGAGTGAGACTGTGTCTCTAAATAAATAAATAAATAAATAAATACATAAATAAACACTTAGAATTTCTTATCACAATAGTGGCCTATCACTATTTCACCTGTTAGATCTCTGCTTCGGACTGCTTGCTATAGGAGTTTTATAAAACGCAAATTTAATCCCAAGATTTTTTTTAACATCTAAAGGATAAAGTACTAAATCCCCTTAACCTGGGGAACTGAACAAGACATTAATACCATGATTGAGAGTGACCTGATGTATTTGCATGTGCATGTGTTCTTTATCTTTAGAAATAATTTTTGACATCAACTTTAATCATGCTTAGGCGAGAACATCAATTTTGAAATACTAGATATGAGTCTGTCTGTCCATTGGGCCCTTAAGAGCCTAATAGCTGCCTTTGAATGCGTAGATTATCTTTGAGAAGGAGTTGTACACAATGTTTTAAATTTTGTTTATTTATTTATTTTTTTGTATTTTGAAGCTGTTAAATTCCCTCATTTCATTAAAGTAGTCTTCCTTAGATGGAAGAAAAAAAATAGATACACTGTTTGGGAAAGAGGCTATGAGATTCTTCATGTTTAAAACCATTTTTTTATTTTTTTCAAAACTTTAAAATAAAGAAATACATGACTTCTCTTGACACAGATAGAGATTGAGATGGCTACTTCTCATTGTTAATGAAAGACCATTTGATATCTTAGAAGTTCTTCAGAGCAGATTCAAATAAATTTTGACAGACTTAAAGCATGCAGTAAGATTTAAGCAAGTACTAATATTTTGAGCTTCAGAATATATATAAAAGTTCCCCATTATCTGATTGTTGCATATGTCTTATAATCAAACTCCAACCCCTACAAAAAAGCTCAGTGTAGATGCTTCATAAAATAATTTAGGAATATCAGAATGGCATGAAGGGAATGCTATTTTAGGTTACGTGGTCATAATATGGGCTAGAGGTACCAAAAACAGTAGAGGCTTAATTTATCTTTGGTCCTATTTTACCTCTTTCTCCTCTGCTTATAAATCCTATTTTTTGTCATTGTAAGACACATGTGCTCTCATAGATTCTTGCTTTTGCAAAAGTTATTTTCAGTGTTTTGAATGGCTTTTCTTCTTTATCCGTGGAAAGACTTTGACAACCCATATTTCCAAATTTTTGAAAGTCTTCATTTCTCTTCTCCAATTTCTAATTCTTTGGCCTTGGAAAAAAGTACCCTCTTCTCTGCTCCCAATTCACCCTGTGTATTTTTCTTATACATTGGCTTTTTACTAACAAGCCTTAACCCTGTTATGTTTTAATAACACTCTAATAATTTTTTATCTCTGAACTCTAAAGTAGTGCCTAGTGCCTATTTACTCATCCCTTAAATATTTTCGAGTGCCAACTATGTCCATGGTCATTTTCTAAGAACTGTATGTGTAAGAATTTACTGAGGGCCTATGTCATGTCCATCACAGTCCTTACTTTACCATGCTAGCTACCAGTGATATAAGGAAAGTATACATAAGTAAATATCAAATAAAAAGTAACAGTTATAAATATAGACACTCATTTATTAAACACGTGAATTACCAATGATTTGATGTTTAACCAGACCAAAGGGCTATAGCTGGGTGGGTGATACTAAGAGGTGATCAAGGAAAGAACTGTGGTGGAATGATATTTGGACAGAGGTTTTATAGGAGAGCATTTTAGGCAGAGGTTATTGCAAAGGCAAAGCCCAGAAGATGGAGTATTTTGTCCTGGTTGAATAATAACAAGGGAGCCTGAGAAACCAAATTACTTGTGAGCAAGGAAGCCAGTAGTTACAGATGAGTTTAACATAGCCATAGGCAGGACATGTAGAGCTGTATAATAGGGATGGGGACTTCAGCTTTTAATGTAAATGTGATAGAAGCTACCATGAATGCTTAAAAAGAACATTAAATGATTTGCATGCTGAAGCTATTGGCAGTGGAGTGTCAAAAGTGGAAAATTAGAGATCAGAAAGGGGATATTGCAAGTGTCCAGTTAATGATCAGTAGAGAAATTATTAGGTAGATAGAGATTCTGGGTCTTTTTAAAGAAATGGACCTTATATTTGTTGCCCAAACTGAAGAAGTAACATGGTATAGCCAATATTAATTAAATTGAGAGTGGGGGCCAGGTGAGGTGGCACATGCCTGTAATCCTAGCACTTTGGGAGGCTGAGGCAAGAGGATCACTGGATGCCAGGAGTTTGAGACCAGTCTGAGCAAGAGTGAGACCCCATCTGTACAAAAAATAGAAAAATTAGCCGGGTGTGGTAGTCCCAGCTACTTCGGAGGCTGAAGCAGGAGGATGGCTCAACCCCAGGAGTTTGAGGTTGTAGTAAGCTATGATGACAACACATCTCTCTAGCCTGGATGACAGAGCAAGATCCTATCTCCAAAATAAATAAATAAATAATGGGGAAGTAATAGCTATATGGTAATAGTAATTATAATACCTTGCAATTCTTGAGTATGTACTAAAACCGAGGAAGCTGTTCTGTGCTTTTACATATTACATTATCCCATTTTATTCTCATAACCTCCATATTAAATAAATATTGTCATTGTCTCTATTTTAGGTATGAAGAAAACAAAGCAACTCTGGAGTCTGCATATTTAATAAGTACCTGAGTTGTAAACTGCCACCTGCAACTGCACTGTTAATGACAGACGCAGAAAGAACATAAGGAATTGAGAGTAAATTCTTTGAAATACTAAGGGCTTTCAGGTGCCCTTCAACTTATAACCTGCTTGAGAATTATGCTGATTTGTATATTCAGAACCTTTACAACCTAAACTTTTTAGAAACTTTTAGACCATACTCTGCTATGGACTGAATGCTTGTGCCCCCTCAAAATTCCTAAGTCATAAATTTTGGGTTTTATGTCTGTACCGACATATTAAAACCCTATGTTTATCATGTCACCATTTCTTTGAAAAAAAAAGGACCTAATGGACTAGTTATAACTAAAAAGTCATATGCTTCTATAATCACCTGCTTTCCAAATCTGTGTCCTCCTTGGAAGCATATCAGAGTTTATTTTTATTGCTTTGAGAGCAGGAATCATAATTAGGATTTTTTTCATTTATAATTTTTGTGTTTTAACATACTGACAGTAAAGTGTCCTACAATGCAGGACATGTATGAGAGAAGATACTTATGATACTAGAAGCTGATAATTAATGAAGAACAATCTATAGTGTGTTTTTTGTTTATTTTTTTTTTTTGTTCTGAGATAAAATTGGCTATGTGACTCACAGGAATATTTCTATCTTCTTCTGACTTGAACTCATCTACCACTCACTCACTACTCCACTATTTCTTGAAACACAAAAGCAGGGTATATATCTAAGAACAAAACATTTTCAATTTAAAAAGAAAGCATGACTCTCATCTTTTAATGAAATGTTTTAATGAAGTTTTTTGTTATAACTATTAAACTGGCCACCAAGACTATTATAAAAAATACCATTGATCATGTTAAAGTATTTTCAAAACACATTCTGGATGTGTCTAGATGTGCTCCATGTTATAAAGAAAATGGTTTGTAAAACTAATATTATACATGCTATGTATCTCATTGGTAAGGATTTAAAGATCTTGAGAGAGTTCAAATGGAAAATGAAACAACTCTAAAAATTTTTATATTTATCTTATAGTTTATTTGATTGAATTTTACCATTATAAGCCTAGTGAACTCTTATAGATATTTTTGTCTCTTAGATTCAGTTGAATTTGTTAAAAGAATCTAGGTAAGAATTAGGTCATTATAAATTGGTTTTGCCTATTTATTAAATGCTCTTTACTTTAGTACCTTATCTTTATTACATTCTGTTTAACTCATTTACTAAAATGAATTAAATACTATTAAATATCATCTTGAATTTATATACATTAATTCCACTAAAATCAATTTAAGTTTTTATTCTATACTTTATGTAGGATGCTTAATTTTTTATTGGCCTAAATTTGTGCCTGATATTTAATAAAGCCATATTGTGGCTTTATTATATAAATGTAATATATACATATATATATATATAGTAATGTAAGATGATTATCTGTATCTTATATGCCTAAAGTAAGTCTACCTCTACTGTGAAAAACTAACTTATCATTTTATATTATAATTTGTATATAGGGACAGTAAAAACATCATTTTTTCAAGTTTGTAATCAATATAAATAAACTAGTGAGGATTAGAGATAGCACTAAAAACTGAAAGCCAATATCACTAAATACTCTTCCTTTGATATTTCCTAATAAATCCTTTGTTCTTATCTTCAAAGGAAAAACCATGTTGTCTATTTTTAATTTAATACTTATACCATTCAAGGGGATGTTCCATTTTTTAAAAAAATTTAACTACAGATTTTTTTTTTTAGCGCTTAAGTTTTTATTAATGTGGGTTTTTAGAAACAAGCGTCCACACCAGTATGAGGAGGTGGAGAGGAGAAGAGAGGATAGGCAAAAGGATGGAATTCTGCTCAGTTGATAAAAAAGCTCCAGGTTCATCCAATCATGGATTTTGTAGTTACCCAGAGAGATATATGGTCCTTAAAAATCACGTACCACTTCTACAGGACAATCTTGTTCCAACGTGTCCCAGTTTGGGCTACAATCAGCTTTCTGAGGCTGTCGATAGTGTTGTCAGTGATTTAATACAAATCTTTTTTTCCAGACAGTCATTGTAAACAACCTAAATCATCCTGGCTAGAGCCTAAATCACCTAGAACCTGCCAACACCACAACCTTGAGAATTTTTTAAAGTGTAACAAAAATGTAGAAACAGAGGTGTGGGGGTGAGGGGAAACTTCCCCTTTTCCCCTGAAAGTTCACTGAAAGATCAACTCACAATTAAGGCAGATTAATAAGAGACAGAGATTTATTTACCCCTTGCCAGGGGAGAATCACCGAGTGATTACCCAATATCCCAACGAAGTCCAGAGATTTTTATATCCTCCTTTTAGAAGGTAGGGGGAGATGAAGAATATAGGAAATTCTGTTTAGGGGCTATAAGTGGTTGCTAAGGAAGATGAATGGGTGGGGAAAACTGATTGACTTGTAAATTATTCTCTTTGAAAATTAAATGAACCCGAGAGACAGGTATTATAAATTCTTTAAAATAATTTGGGCCTGGTCTGGTTGCATTCTTGATTTTCTTTCCTGCAATACATTGAGATAACAGGGAAGGGAAAGGAAGTCCATTGTTGTTTTTGATGGATCAGTCTGGTTTATGCAGATAGAGGGAAAGCCCCCTCCAATGCCTGTTAGTCTCAGAGGGCCTTTAATTCAAAATACTGTTTATACCAACGAGAGTCATATTTTGGGGCGAAATTTCCTGAGCTCCTTTAGAAGCTATATAATTGATTTGTGAACAATTATTATTAATTTGAAAAATTATGCAAACCTTATTCAACTGCTAGACTGAATTTTCTGAGATGCTACATGGGTCCAAAAGAGCGGGCTGAAGGGTACAGATGAGTAAAAAAGCTGTGCGATGGAGCAAGGGATTGATATATTACTAGCCTTGATCTATCTAAGAGCAATTTTGAAAGCAAAATGAAAGTTCTTGAAATTTCAACAATCAATCTTTTATAAGAGTTAGCTAAACATTTCCATTTGTAGTCTAATATTGGGATCAGACTAACTCTTGCATGAAAAATAAAAGTTGTAAATATGTGAAATAACTGTTTGCAGGCACAGGAGAACTACGTACTCACACATAAGTTGAGGAGTAAATTCCTGAAGATAAGGAAGAGTCTTGTCAGGGAGTACTATATTCATATACGTTCATTTTTTCCCCCTTCAGGTCATTTGCCAGTTTAAAATATTGGGCCAAGACACCAAGACAATGAGATCAAAATCATGCATGTAATTTCCCCTCCAGCAATTTGCCAACTCAAAGATGAACATGGAAAATATGAAACTTCTAAAAATTAATAAAATAGGGGAAGCTTAGAGGCTATATTAGTTCTCCAGGGCTGCCATAGGAAATATCACAGAGTGGGTGGCTTAAACAACAGAAATTTATCTTCTTACAGTTCTGGAGGTTAGAAGTCCAAGATCAAGGTGCCCTGAGCATTGGTATCTGCTGAAGCTTCTCTCCTTGACTTGAAGAGGGCT